>JARFJB010000512.1:5565000-5822500 GCA_036346205.1 Vesta saturnalis | reverse complement strand
TATGTTCAACACGGGTTACCGCAGGTGCGATGGCAATCGATGGTTGTGGTACTGCAATGCTGATTCCTGGAGTTTCAGTATACTTGACGCGTGGTGAGATAACATCTGTTCTGAAGGATGATGAGTATGATCCTGGGATGTATTCAGTTTTAGTGATGGCTGGAGAAACGAGACTGGCAGCTGGTGCTGTGGCGTGCAATGATAGCCGTAAAGCAGCTGGCACTGGTTCCAAATATCCAGCATTGACAAACGTGACAACAGCGATAAGTAATAAAACCTAAAATACAAAATGAAATAAATTAAAACAGTAAATAAAGTTTCTATTACCTTAAAAGTCATGATGCTTATGTTGTGAGTGACAGAAGTAGAACTTTTTCTATGATATTTATACAATTAGAATTGCATCATTACAAAAAGACTAATTTAACAACTTTTCATTTGGATTAGCAGCTAATTAACAACTGCGTTCAATTACAATTGTACTCTATTTCCGAAATTACTTTATTATGGGAGTTTAAACGTTTAATTTTAATGTTACCCCCAAGGCTTCTATAGTAACATTTCTTACGTAGATTTTACACATTAAACAATTTATTGTACACTTTTTCACAAGAAAAAGTCTAAAAAATTTAGACTCAGCTAAATTATGTTCACGCATTAGAAGCTTCAGGGTTGACCTGGTTATTGCAATGCTGATTGATTCAATGGTATGTTTATTACTATTGAGAAAATGCGTCATTTGGGTTACCTTACAACACAGGGAACAATGTTAATATGAACAGATTTTCACATTTGTTCCTTTTTAACCGCCTTTTGTATTGTGTACATTTTTAATAACATTAATCCATTGAAGAAACTAGCAAAATGTGTTACCCAACAGTGAAACAAAGGACAAGCCTATCATAAATAGTTATTTGTACAACTAGAGACGAAAGAGTTGTTTTTTCAACTCGAGTTCAAAATTTGACACACGAGCGTGTCTAGTGAGTCTTGAACGTGAGTTGAGAGAACACCTTCTTTTCGTGATTTACACAAAGTTTCTTCTAAAACTACAATTAAAATTGTAATGCAGTAGTCGTTTTCGCTATATAACTTGACATGTACGAAGTCAATAATTTATACTTGGCAACTATGTTGTTCATTTTTTAGGTTAGTTTGTGTTGATCTCGTTTTTGTGGGTTTGTAGCTTAACCATGTTAAATTAGTAAAAGTTAACCCTATAGGTTCATCTTCACCTTCCATTATTAATACAAAATCTAATAAGCTGACAATAATTTATAAAAAATGACAATTCGATAAATAAATCTGGTTTTTTAATATTTCCGCTATGTGAGCGTTGCTGACGATTCTTATTGGTACGGCATTGTACATTATTCAAATAACTGAAGGGGTAGAATGGTGCTCGTACTGTATAGCTAATCCTATAGGTAGATTTTCACTCTCCATTATTTCCATTAAATGTTATAAAGCTTACCATAACTTAAGAAATATTTGTTGTGGAACATTACCCTACCTTGCAAAATCAAATAATTTTAGTAAAAAAATTTTTTTGGATAATCAAGCAACCTCTTGTATAATACGTTCATTACGAAAATAGGCAAGACTGTACAAACAAAAATAATAATATACGTCAAACAAACGCTTAAAACTTCATGTCAGATCTATGTTAATAGACATCTAGATACTAACTTAAAGAAATGTTCCAAGATCGCCTGCTATATTAACCATTTTCAATTTTACACTTATTTCGATTTATATTAAGAAATTATAAAGAAAAGCTATGTAAAATTAAATTTTCTTTAACAAATATACACATATTCTTATAAAATTAATCGTTATTCAGATATTGAAAAAACTTGAGCTTAGATTTAAATTCTACCTTAGGAATTTTTTGCTGCTAAATTACGCGTGGTCTCAAAAAATTGCATAGAACATAATTAATTGATTTGTTTAAAGTCTATTTGTTGGTATTTTTATATCTTTCAAATATACAGCTGTTTCAGAAATACTTCATAAAAATAAAAAAACAGCTCCTAACAATACTCCCCTCAACGCCGCTGAATTTCTTGCACAATCCAAACAACTGCAGGAGAAATGAAAACAAGATGAAATACAAAATTTTGAGTACGTGCGTGGTTTCGTTCTGGAGTATTATTAATAAGTTTATTAGTATATATCTAAGATTGGCAGTGTAATATCTTGTACTTGATTAGTTTTAATTAAACTTGGTGCTGCGTACAGGAGTAGATGGTATTTAGACGTCCCGTCATACTAGAATACTTACCTACTTTAATTTTTTAGAAAATTTGGGTGTGTAAGAAATTGTGGGAAACTATTTTCAATTCCTCCACTCTTTGTTACTGGGTAAGAATAATTTTTTCACGCGTAACCTGTACAGGGTGGTTCATTTTCGATGATTTCTTATGGGAAGGACCCTTTCTATTACAGATAAAGAAAAAGTGATATGGGGTCTCTATGCTCGATTTTGATGTTAATTAAGGTCCAATAGTCATAATCAAAATATCTCTGACCATTATTGCGCAATTTGAAAAACTGAAATGACTTTTTTATTTCTAAATGTATCGACAAACTGTAAAAACATTCTTAAGGCACTTCTCTAAGTAGAATCCGTTAATGCATTCACATTTTTAATACCTCCTTAATTTAAAAAGATATGACTTAAAGTTGTATTTTTTTATATGGAAGCTATGACATTTTTAAATGACATTTTTTTTGTGCTTTTCAAAAATATATAACACATCTATGCTATTTTAATAATTAATTGATTTTTTAAGTTTTTCTGATTTAAATTTTATAGTAAGAATACACAATAGGCATAGGAGGCTGTGATTTATTGAAGTAAAATCAAATGATACCTATACGTCAAATAATAAATTAAAAATTAGAAGTGTGCAACAAAGTGATCTTGGAATTTATTTATTAACATGCCTAATTATACAAATTCAGACAAATTTTGCATGTTAAAGTGTTTTATGTTATCCGAAGGTGATAAGAATGTAGCATCGGAATTATATTTACAAAATTTTCCTGAAAGGCAGCAGCCAAATAAAAATATTTTTGAACGTATAGTTAATAGAAATTAAAATTTTTGCTAGCTTAATTAATTTTAGGTTACAGAAAAATTTGATTGAATTCGGTTCTTTTAAATATTCCAGGCCAAAAACTTACTTTAAACGAAATTCTGAAGAAAATACAATGGTCGTCTTAGGACAAGTCGAGGTAGAGCCAACAACTTCATTTAGACAAATGGTTAATCCAGGCGTGTTTCGAAGCAAAGCCCTTCGAATTTTAAAGAAACACAAATACCATTGCTATAGATTTGGGAAAGAACACTTTGTGACTATAGACGACAGAAGGCGGCGTACTGAGTTTTGCAGCTGGTATATAAGTCAGTGTCAAAATATATCTAATTTTTCAAACTCTATTGCATGGTCAGACGAGGCGCATATCAGTAGTGATGGTATTTTTAATAATCACAATTTACCTTACTGGGCAGATACTAACGCTCATGTCAGTGTTGTCCGCAGGAGGCACGGGAATAAATGTGTGGTGTTGCATTAAAAACGGACGTTCTGATTATCACAAGTATGAAGGACCATTAAACTCAATGAAATATCACGATATTCTACGAATTCATTTGGAGGGATTTCTAGAGAGTATTCCTTTAGCACAATATTGCAATGTCATACTTCAGTAAGACGGAGCTCCCGCACAAAGTATTCCTAGAAGCTCGTTTGCGTCTGTAATACCGATTAATACAACAAAGCAATTAAAACTATTCCTCAGTATATCAAAAGTTGAAGACCAGACAAGTACAGTTTAGATCAACACAAATCACGTATTTTACGAGCAACTGTTTTACTAGTTGACGGAAGACCACCAACTCATGACAAAATTTGAAGACACAGATATTGCTGACGTAAGAATACAGACTCAAACTTAGGATTTGAGATATTTATACTTACAACAGGAAATGCTCGAACTTTTTTACCAAATATAAAGCAATACCGAGTTATTTAGTATTAAATTTAACAGGATCATTATTTCATCATTCAAGGATACACTAGAGTCTCAGTTGAGTGAATTTGCCATTTGAGAAATAAATAATACCTTGATTTAGGATAGATGTGATTTAGCACTATGAACAGATTGAGATGAACTATAATAAAAATTGTCGCCTTTTGCAAAGCAATAGGTCGGGATGGTTGTTAAAAAAATGACTTGCACGTGTGCGGGTGCGTGTGTGCGTGTGCGTTTGCGTGTGCATGTGAGTGGGCGTGTGCGTGTGTGTGCGTGTGCGTGTGCGTGTGCGTGTGCGTGTGCGTGTGCGTGTGCGTGTGTGTGCTGTGGTCGCGTCGCGTCGCTGTGCGTGTGCGTGTGCGTGTGCGTGTGCGGGTGAGTGAGCGTGCGCATGCGCGTATAACTGTACGTGTGTGTTCTGTGCGTTTGTGTGTGTGCATGTATGTGAATGTGTGTGTGTGTGTGTGCGCGCATGCGTGTACGGATATATGTTAGTATCCTCGATTACTCCAGAGCAAAAACACGTATGTAGTTCAAATTTCGCATTTAAGTTTGTTTAATTTTTCCTGGAGCTGATTAAATTTCGGGAAGCGGCGTGGAGGGGGGGTTATAAGGAGCAGTGCTTGGTTTTTCTGAAAGAGCTGTATCAAAAAAATGTCATTCACCAACGTATAGACCTTAAACATTTTGATAAACTATGTTCTGTTCAATTCATATCATAGGTGATAAGAACACAAAAACTGCGCTCATTTATTACAAGTTATAATTTCTACTATGTATTAATGTTGCGATTATGCGTACCTAGTGTCTCTAGCAAAGGTGGCCTGAGGTTATCAAAAACAGTGTATACCCAGAAGTTCGTTTGCGTGTGTAATACCGATTAATGCAACAAAAACTGACTATACACTGTTAAACGACTGAGATAGTCTGAGGATGTCCTATTCTCTACGCCGCAGGAAGGGTAACTGCTACGGTTGCCTTTCCAGTTTACACTTAGAAAGTGATTTGTCTTTCGTTATCATTTACAATATGTGTTGCGTACGCATATTTTAGCATAAGATTTCGTTATTAAGAATTACACAGGGCGATGTACGTAAAAATACTTTCACCAGTTGTTAGTCAGTACCAAACCCAGAGTAGCTATTGGCACATCAAAAAGAGATCTCCCTCAATCTTCAGTCTTTGAGATAAATCCGTATGGTAATCTAGTAAAAGCAAACGTAGGCCATAAGGCGGTTTACAACATAAAAACATACGCAAAACATGTAGCTATATAAAAATAAAAAAATTGGGTGGACTTTGAAATTAATTATTTATGATCACCACAAAAAAGGTATAGTTTTAAATTTTGTAAAAAACAAGATACGGATTATAAATTTAATAGGTCTGTATACCTAACTAAATACATATATGATTGGATTAATCGTTATTTTTACAATATCAACTGGAGAATGAAGTGGTGTTTTCAACTCCAGTTCGCACGAGCGTAGCGTCAATTGAATGAGACTTGAAAAAACTCTTTCTTCTCGAATTTCACACATAATTTCTTCTGAAACTACAATCCATATTAAAGAATTATTGTAATGCAGTAATGAAGCTCGCTACACAAATTGTCATGTATATATGTTGTAAGTAATGTAGGCTTGGAAACAATGCTATTTATTTTTTGGTTATTTAAGTGACCGCTTAAGTGATTCGGGAAATGTTGGACCGTTTAAAAACCTATACGGGGTGGAATAAAGAAATTCATACGGGTATGTTCCAATTTTAACTGTCATTAACGCGGCAAGATTGTCTTTGACCTTCCTCACCAGGCAGGAAAACCCCATTTTCCTCGCCGAAAGTAATTGTTTCTAAGGCAGTGTCAGAAAAATTGTATTTAAGCACCTAAAGTTATCGTAACGGTATTGAATTCGACTTTACTTAGTAAACAAATAAATTTTTATTGTACTCTCCCAAAAAGAGATATTTGATGCACTCATTTCAGTTCTTAAAATGGGACTTTTTTGGACCCCCAAAACGTCGCCATGACAACCATTTACAACAACACATGTAGATAAATGAAGCAGCATTGTTCCATACTACAAATTGAACAACATTATTTTGTTTGATACTACAATCTGACTAAATTATAAGGACTCTATAGATATTTCCCAAAATGAAAATTAAATAAACAATTTTGCCCACCATGAAAACTGTTACTTCTAACCGAAATACCCGAGCTGAGTGAATCACATTTGAAATCATGGTATGAGCTTCGGTTGAAACCGATATTGTATTACTCGAAGAGTCGGTTTTTATTTCCTCCCTTTAACAATCTGCATACCTTTTCTGCTTCTCAACCGATTCTTCTACATACGACTCTACTACCGCAGACGACCTATAGTTAGCCTATAATTGCAATAAATAGAGCATAATGTGAAAAACACTTGCTTCCATCCTACTAGCCGTTTTAACGAAATTAAGTCAACGTCACTACCTGCCGACAGAGACCCAAAACGTTACCTACTCCTTCTGGCTAGGTAGTTTGAAAAATTCAGCAACAATAGATGGCATTTTCGCAAAAAAAATTCCTACAGGTTATACCGTACACTTCCCATTATGATAGGAATAAAAAAATAGTCGTGGTCAACTTTTGCTGGTTGTAGTTAAACATACTTCAGATACAATTCCACATAATGAACAGATTCATCCTCAGTTACCAAGAAAAATACCCCCGTATCGGGGATGGTTATAAGAACGTTTTTTTTGCGCTTTTAGGATAATATCTGGAATATTTAGTGAATGTAGCTATTCACGCCTACATGTACTACATACGCCAATGATATGCCCAACCTGAAATTAAAGTATAATTTAACTTCTTGTGACTGGAATAGAAAAATACGAATATAGTAATAGTAATAATTTACAAAGATTAAGAATTAATATTGAATGAAAATTAAGGCGTCTTTTTCATGTACATAGTTCAACATTCGACCCTCGCCCATAACTACAGTGCTGTGCACTTCTTTCCATCGAACGAGTGCATTAAATTCTTTCTCGTAAATTGCACCAGACTTTACTGGTATTTTGGGCGGGCATTGGGGGCTTTAACTCAAAAATGTTGTTTGTAACAGGTACATACAGAGTCTGGGCAGCCTTTTCTGCTATCCCGAACTCAGCCACGCATCGTCTAGAAACACCAACGATTTTTCCACAAAAAATATATACTTATGCCTTCGTTCTGTAATAGGGCATATGCTGACCGCAAATGCCTCCGGCCCAGGCCGTCAAAAATAATAATAAATTACAGTTGATATTCGTTGTAATAAAAGAACTGATAGAATATTCGACACAATCGTCATTTGACATAACATAAAGCCTAATCTCCTTACCGTGTACGTTACGCATCCGTTATTATGTTGTATTAGTTCCTTATAAACTACAAAGTACATCTATAAATTATTATAAAGTCAACAAATTGGTAAAGTACCTACAAAATTTGTGTAATGATTAAATCGCAATTGTATTTTTAGGTTATATTGGTTGTTCAGTATTGCCAAATTAATTTCAGGTATGAAAATTTAAACTACAATCTTGATTATTGATTTAATAATGCGCCGCCACAAAGGTCTTGTGATCACATGTATAGAATGGTTTGCGAGCACTTGCAAACCATTTTATGATCTTAATAAATGACCATATGTAACAAAATACATTATTGAACTGTTGCATTCTAGATAAAATTTCCTTGCTCAGAAACTTATTATAGCAGAAACATTTAACACTAACATTGTAGCGTAAATATTCGTCAGTGAAAAGATTTATTAACGTCGACATTTAAAATACAGTTATAAAAGTAAAGGTGCAAATTAGCCAGCTCGGTATGCGCCTCAAAACAGTGAGCTACTCCAGCCAAACCAGCAGATGCTGCAGCGTATCACACCGTGTCCCATATATCCAAGACGGATGCTGGTGCACAATGGAGATGCAGCGACAGCATGTACGATGCGGGCGCAACAGAGCTGTTCTGCAACTGGGCAGTAATTCAGTTTTGTGAACAAGCAGGCGCCAGATGTTCAACTTGAATTACCGGGCTGCGTAGGATTGCCGACCAGGCCTGCAAAACCAATCGCCCTGGTGCTGCGTATCTTAATGCAGGTTGTAATATCCAGCATTACGGCAACGAACAATACTGAAATCTGCAAAACATTATATGTACGCAATATTTTTACAGCACAAACCTTAACATATTTTGAATTATATCAGGTACAATGATAGTCGTTGACTCTATATTAACTGCCTTAATTATGAACTTAATTACACGTTATAAACAGTACCACAACTTTATATTAATTCTACAATTATATTAAAATGGATTTGATAATCATGGAACATTCAGATAAATTATATTTAACCCTGTTGGCACAAGAGTGTCAGTGCTGAAACAACCACGTCAACATACTGCTTGTTCAACCATTTTTGACCATTTCGTTGTTTCTATCTGTTATTACATACTTTAATACTATTAAATAGATAGAATGTATATTTTGAAAACAAGCAGTATTTTAATATGATTTTATTTAATCAACTTCAATATTTTATTTCACAAAAATACACGAGTGCACATACGAATATTAGTATCATAAACAAATAACACCACATTAAAAGTTACAAAGAACGATTCATTGAGTAATCCAAACACGTATCTTCCACATCACCTTGCAGACATGCTTCAGATATATGTTTTTTTGATGTTTCAGACTCATATGCTGACAGAATTTGCAATAATATACTTCTGTCTTAATGTATTTTGTTCTTAGGCAGGTTTACTGGAACAATTTTCGGCCGAATCAGAAGCCAACACGTCGAAATCTGCCGAAAATTGTTCCAGTAAACCTGCTTAAGAACAACGGACATTAAGACAGAAGTATATTATTGCAAATTCTGTTAGCATATGGGTCTGAAACATCTAAAAAATATACATATCGGAAGCATATCTGCAAGGTGATGCGGAAGAGGCGTGTTTGGATTACTCCCAATGAAATTGCTTTTCACACCTTCTTTAGTAACTTTTTTTAATGTGGTGTATTTATTATGTTTATGATAGCTACTTGATACTTCGTATGAGCACTTTCTACGTTGTTATATTTTTTGTGAAATAAACATTATTGAGTTAGTTGAGTTAAATAAAAATCATGCTAAAAATTACTACTTGTTTCAAAAATATACATTCTATCTATTTTTAATGAGTGAAGTCTGGTAAAGTATGTAATATAACAAGATAGATACAATAAGAAATGGTAAAAATGGTTAAACAAGCAGTATGTAGAATTTTGACGTGGGTTGTTTCCAGCACCCTGCCTGCACACGTACGTGTTGTGCCAACTTAAGGGTTATATAATTTATCTGAATGTTCCATGTCCTTATTATCAAAGTGAATTATAAATTCATTTTAATATACTTGTAAAGAATTAATATAAAAGCTGTAGTACTTGTTTTATAACGTAAGTAATTAAGTTCATAATTAAAGGCAGTTAGTATATAAGGAGTCAACGACACAGTTTTATCATTATACCTTGTAGATATAATATCAAGATGTATTTTAAGGTTTGTACTTGTATAAAAATATTGCGTACATTGTATATAATATTTTTTCAGATTTCAGTATTGTTTGCGATTGTTGCCGTGGCTAGTGCAGGATATTTACAACCAGCATTAAGATACGCAGCACCAGCAGCGATTGGTTTTGCTCCTACTCCAGCAATCAGCTACGCAGCCCCAGAAATTGCAAGAGTAGAACATCTGGCACCCGCCGTTGCTTCTGTTCACAAAACTGAATTATACACTGCACCAATTGCAAGAACAGGTCTCGTTGCGCCAGCAGCTGTACATACTGTCGGCGCATCTCCATTAATTGCGGCACCAGCAGCTACACTCCTTCGTACTGGATATATAGGACACGGTGTTGGATACGCTGCAGCACCTGCTGCTTTTGGTTTGGCAGGAGTAGCTCCACTTGGATTTGGCGGCGCATACCGAGCTGGTTGGTAATTTTGTACCTTTTATTTTTTATAACTGTATTTATTAAATGTCAGACAATATAATAAATCTTTTTCACTAGACGAGAATTTTATTTTACGCTACAATGTTAAGTGTTAAATGTTTCTACTATAATAAGCTTCCTGAGCAAAGGAAATTTTTTTTGTCTAAGAATGCTTTTAACAGTTCCATAATGTATTTTTTGTTACAAGTACCTATATGGTCATTATTAAGATCATAAAATGGGTGTTTGCAAGTACTCGCAAACCATTTTATAGCAGAGTAATACACAAGATTTTTGTGGCGACAACAATTGTTATTAAAATCAATAAACAAAATTGTAGAACTTTTTAAATTTTCATACTTGTTGAAATTAATTTGGCAATACTGACAACTGACAGTAACCAATATAACTTAAAAAATACAATTGCGAATTTATTCATTATACAAATTTTGTAGGTACCTTGCCAATTTGTTAACTTTATAATAATTTATAACTGTACTTTGTAGTTTATGAGGAACTTATACAGGCACAATAACGGATGCGTAACGGTAAGGGAGGTTTTGTGATATGTCAAATGACGATTGTGTCGAATATTTTATCAGTCCTGTTACTACAACGAATCGGTTGAGAAGAAGATAAAGGTGTGCAGATTGTTAAAGGGAGGAAATAAAACCGACTCTTCGAGTAATACAATATCGGTTGCAACCGAAGCTCATACCATGATTTCAAACGCGATTCACTCGGTTCGGGTATTTCGTTTGGAAGTACAGTTTTCATAGTACGTAAAATTGTTTATTTAATTTTCGTTTTGGGAAATATCCAGAGTCCTTATAATTTAGTCAGATTGTAGTATCAAACAAAATAATGTTGTTCAATTTGTAGTATGGAACAATGCTGCTTCATTTATCTACATGTGTTGTTGTAAATGGTTGTCATGGTGACGTTTTGGGTGTCCAAAAAAGTCCCATTTTAAGAACTGAAATGAGTGCATCAAATATCTCTTTTTGGGACAGTATACTAAAAATTTATTTATTTACTAAATAAAGTCGAATTCAATAACGTTACAAGTTTACTGGCTTAAAAACAAGTTTACTGACATTACCTTAGAAACAATTACTTTCGGCGAGGAAAATAGGATTTTCCTGTCTGGTGAGGAAGGTCAAAGGCAATGTTGCCGCGTTAATGACAGTTAAAATTGGAACATACCCGTATCAATTTCTTTATTCCACGCCGTATAGGTTTTTCAACGGCCCAACATTTCTCAAATCACTTAAGCGGTCACTTAAATAACCAAAAAATAAATAGCATTGTTTCCAAGATTACATTACTTACAACATATATACATGACAATTTGTGTAGCGAGCTTCATTACTGCATTACAATAATTCTTTAATATTGATTGTAGTTTCAGAAGAAATTATATGTGAAATTCGAGAAGAAAGTGTTTTTTCAAGTCTCATTCAATTGACACTACGCTCGTCCGTCAAACTTTGAACTGGAGTTGAAAACACCACTTCCTTCTCCAGTTGCTATTGTAGAAATAACGATTAATCCAATCATATATGTATTTAGTTAGGTATACAGACCTATTAAATTTATAATCCGTATCTTGTTTTTTACAAAATTTAGAACTATGCTTTTTTTGTGGTGATCGTAAATAATTAATTTCAAATTATTATAAGTTTTGTTATGAACGAATAAGTTCAAAGATAAATATGTAATTAAAAATTAATTAAAAGAACAAGAACGACTCAAAACTAAATTGCAATATCACTACAACAGAAAGAACTCGTATTGAAATCATCAAAACTGTAATAGAAAACAAATTTTGACAACTAACTTACTAATGTCAAGTCGTTGCTACGGTGATGAAAAGATACCAGTAAAGGAGACGTATTTCTTGCCGTAAATGTACAGATTGATTGAAAAGTGAGGGACAAATCGTCAATTCTCATCTACTCTACCATATTTTTAAGGTAATTTTATGCTCTAAAATTTTTCCTGAGGTGTATTCCTGTAACAATTCAGTAATTAGTACGTCAATCATAGGTTTTTTCATATCGTTGTGAAGCTTATGAAAAAGTAAGTTTTTCCTTTATCGGCCATGTATCAAATCCATCTCTATTGGAAAAATATTCCTCTTGGAAATTTGTCTTGGAATTTGAAAAAATCATTTCTGAATTCATTATGTCATTAATAATGTTGAATGATGAGTTTGTCTCGAATGAATTAAATATTCTTTAAGGCAATTTCATCTTCTACAAATTTCTCCTAATGTGTTTTCTTGTAACTCTTCTAGTTTGGAAGATACAGCGTGATTTAAAAATAATTCCACGAAATAGAAAAATTAAAAAAGTTAACATCTTGGAAACCATCAACAATAGACACACCCTGTATTAACAATTTTTGTTCCTTTTGGCCAGAGGAATCAGATGTTTTCATTTTGGCCATCGAGTTTGGGTCACCCTGTATATATATATATATATATATATATATATATATATATATATATATATATCAGGGTGAATCTTATCTAATCTGCCAAACTTAAAGGAGTACTAGAACTCATCATTCTAAGCAAAAGTTCATGCTTCAATGCTTTGTTTCCGAGATACAGGGTGTCAAAGTTGAAAAATAAATCGCGTTTTATTCAATATCTTTCGACTGTTTCGAAATAATTTCATGAAATTTTTTATATGGGGGTTTTTTGGGATGACAAATTCAAATCTTTTCTGTTAAAAAAAGTGAAGTTGCTAGAGCAGACACATAAGTAAACAAGTAACAATCCCCATTGTTAAACCTGTCAAAAGAATACCCTCCGAAAATGTGTATGCATCATGAGCTTTAAATGTGTTTATCTCGGAAAGGGTTGCTCCTAGCGACTTCACCAAGATATACCTTTTATTAGCAGAAAAGATAGGAAGATCGATTTTTTTAGTCCAAAATGGTATACAGTGTAGCACAAAAAATTGCGACGATTTAAAGGGGTCGAAATGTTGCTGGCGCCCCTAGAAACCACAACTAAATGGACCACAAATTTAAATTTGTCATCCCAAAAAACCTCCACATACGAAATTTCATGAAATTATTTCGAAACAGTCGAAAGATATTGAAGAAAACGCGATTTCTTTTTTCAACTTTGACACCCTGTATCTCGGAAAAGAAGCATTTCCAGACCCATTTGCTTAGAATGATAAGTTCTAGCACTCCTTAATTATGGCGGATTAGATAAGATTCACCCTGTATATATATATATATATATATATATATATATATATATATATATATATATATATATATATATATATATATTATATATATCACACACAAAGTATTTATTAAATAGTGTTAAAGCTTCAGCTAGCGTTATAGCCCATGCGAATCTGAGAAGCCTCATAAAAGAATTAATGCTAGGAGATGCGCCATTTCTTCTCACGAGCCATCATAACAAATTATTGATGTTGAATTTTTTTGCAATTCTTAGGTTGCATTCCGCACCTTCTAAAACCTCAGATTAAGATTTTAAAAGATGCAGAATTTGAGAAAAATACACTTGGCAATTATATATATATATATATATATATATATATATATATATATATATATATATATATATATATATATATATATTCATATAAAGGCAGCAAGAATGTCTGGAATTGAGTCAGAAGCCAGCATGTCGCAAGCCGCCGAAACCCGTTCCAATAAACCTGCTTAAGATCGAAAGACACTAAGACACAAGTATATTGTTTCAAATTCTACCAGCATATGTGTCTGAAGCATTTAAAAAATACATATCCAAAGCATGTCTGCTAGGAGATGCGGAAGAAACGGGTTTCGATTAGTCCCAATGAGATTGCTTTACACATTTTCTTCTATCACTTTTTTTTACTGTGGTATATTTATTATTTTCATGATGCCTGCTTAATACTTCGTATGTGCACTTTCTAGTTTTTATATTTTTTGCGAAATAAACATTATTGAGTGCGTTGAGTTAAATAAACATCTTGCTTAAAATTACTGGTTTTTTCCAAAACATACATTCTATCTATTTTGAATGAGTCAAGAGTGGTAATATATGTAATATAGCAAGATAGAAACAACGGGAAATGGTTAAAAATAGTTAAACATGCAGGATATAGGGATTTGACACGGGGTGATACTAGAAACCGACTTGTACACGTCCTTTCTGTGCCCTCTGAAGGGTTAAATCTAATTTATCTGAATGTTCCAAGCCCTTATTATCAAAGTGAATTATAAATCCATTTTATTTTATTTTGCCACCATAATGTTCTTTATACGCCTCCAAATGCGGGCGTAATGTGGTCTTTATAGCACGAAAATGTCATTGATGCTAAGCAGCACGATTGACAGCAAACACATGACATGATATATAATAGCAATATCACAGTATCTTAGTAACAACAAATTAGCCTACTGTCGACTTTATTTCACTGCATTTGCATTTAAAAACTTGCCGAAAATACTGAATCTTTTTAATATTTTGTTCCAGTTTCATGGTGCAAAATAAAATAAAACATTAGATGTACCACGGCATAATTAGATTATGGCTCAGGAATATAAAGCCCTCGCTTCGCGTCGGGCTTTTAACATTCCCTCGAGCCATAATCTTCTGATTATGCCCTTAATACATAAATATCTATTAATATGATTAGCCCCAATTGTAAATAATTAATATAAAAGTTTTAGTACGCGTTTTATAACGCAATAAGTAATTAAGTTCATAAATGCAGTTAGCATAAAACGAAGCGACGACACAGTTCCGTCATTGTACCTTGTGGATATAGTATCAAAATATGTTTTAAGGTTCGTATTTGTATAAAAATATTACGTACATTGTATTTAATTTTTTTCAGATTTTAGTATTGCTTGCTATTGTTGCCTTATCTAGTGCGGGATATTTACAACCAGCATTAAGATACGCGACACCAGGAGCGATTGGTTTTGCAGCTCCTACTCCAGCAATCAGCTACGCAGCCCCAGCAATCGAAAGAGTTGAACATCTGGCACACGCCGTTGCTTCCTCGTAATGGATGTATAGGGCACGGTGTTGGATACGCTGCAGCACCTGCTGCTTTTGGTTTGGCTGGAGTAGCTCCATTTGAATTTGGTGGCGCATACCGAGCTGGTTGGTAATTTTTGCACTTTTTACTTTTTATAACTGTATTTATTAAATGACAGATGTTGTAATAAAGCTTCTTCACGACACGAGAATTTTATTTTACGCCATATAGTTAAGTGTTGAATGTTTCTACTATAATAAACTTCCTGAGTAAAGGCAATTTTTGTTTGTCTAAGAATGCAATTAACATAGCAACCTACATAATTATTTGTATTACAAGATCATGAAACGGGTGTTTGCGAATACCCGCAAACCATTTTATGGCAGAGTGATACATAAGGTGTTTTATGGCGACGTCAACAATAGTTATTAAAATCAATAAACAAAATGGTTGTACTTTTTAAAATTTCATACCTGTTGCAATTAAGTTGGCAATACTGATAACTGACAGTAACCAATATAACCCAAAACATACAATTGTGGATTTATCCATTGCCGAATTTTGTAGGTACCTTACAAGTTTTTTGACTTTATAATAAGTTATAGATATAATTTTTAGTTTATAAGGAACTAATACGGACATAACATCGGATGCATATACGTACACGGTAACCCGATTAGGCTTAGTGTTATATAAAATGTTGATTATGTCGAATATCAGTTCACCACAAAGAATACCATCTGTAACTTACTATTATTTTTGCCGACCTAGGCGGGAAAGCGCATAGTTTCCGGACACATTTGCGGTCTGCATATGTCCTATTACAGAGTGAAGGAAAAAAAATATAATTTTTTTGGACAAATCGTTGGTGTTTCCGGACGAGGCGTTGCTAAGTTCTGTATAGTAGATGAGTCCGACAAACCTCTTTATGTGCATGTTACAAACAATATTTTAATTATATAATTTGATTTGATTAACATGATGACAACAATTTCCCGAAAATATTGAGCTTTGGATTTTAGTTATCAACCGTGTTGCAGTGATAAAAGTGTCAACATAGGAATTAGACTTTTTTGCACAAGATGAAGAATCCGAAAGAACTGCTCAAAACCCAAAGAAAACAGTGTCATGTCTACTTCCAGTAAAGTCTCTCAGCCTCTCAGAAGGAATTTAATACACTCGTTCGATGGAAATTAGTGAACAACATTGTAACTATGGATGAAGGTGCAATGTTGAACGATGTACATGAAAGAAACGCCTTAATTTCCATTCGATATTAATACTTAAACTTTATAAATTATTAGTAGTGCCATATCCGTATTTATCTATTCTAGTCACAAGAAGTAAAATCATCTACATTTTGGTCAAAATATCCGATGGTCAAAGCGGAATTGTGTGTCAAAGGAAATGTTGATATAAGCAAGTTAACCCGGGTTATAGCTTTTTTGAAGCGAAATTCAGTAGGATACGAAACTATCAAGTCGAAAATTTTAACTAGTCAGGAAATTAATACAGTTCTGAGTAAGGCAGACGACGAGAAGTATTTATTATTAATCAAAGTAAGCTTAATAATGCCGGGAATCTCTGCACTCATCATACTTTAATTCCAGCTTGGGGATCCTATTGGCGCATCTCGTGCATGTAGGCGTGAAGAGCTACATTCATCAAAAATACAAAATATTATCCAAAAAGCGCAAAAACGTTCTTATAACAATCCCCGATACGAAAAGTAACATTGTTACGCGTTTAATTGGAAAACGTTTCTTTTTGATAACGTTCGTCATTTTGTCAAATTTACTTACTAAAAGCAGCAATTTATTCTTAGGTTGAATGCTTCCAATTCACTATTTCGCAAATTTTTACGCATCTCTAATTGCATTTAAATTAATGTATGTAACTTTGCACACATCTCTTACTTAGTTCAAATAAGTCAAATTTGATACCTTCAGCGACATCTCTAAGATTTCGGATCATTTAGTATAAAGCAGTTAAAAAGGAACCTGGGATCTATTAGGGTCAAATAATACATATACATATAATAAATACTAATTTTCTACACATTTTAACTTTTGGCAACAATGATTAAATACAAATTTTCTCAAGTTTGTGAAATTGATTTTAAGGTGTTGGCCAATTTTTCTTTCTTCCTTTTTAAGAACGCCGTGGATGGTGGATGTTGCGTTTCTAGAGAATTTTTCGTTTCTGGTTCTGGATGCTGAAGCATCATTTTTTTTGGAAAATTTTCACTTAAAGTAATACTTGGTTAAGTAAAAGTATGACTAACGCTTTTAGAAGGCCGATATAATTGAAATTATTCATTCGTTCACATCTTTGGTAAGTGGCGCATGTTTCGATAACCTCATGGTAATGAAAATTGTTTTCAGGTTTTCGAATATAAAAGCATTCAATACTAATTCTTTACATATAAAGACACTTCAATCGAAATTACGTTCAATGTTCACTACCGTCTCGTTTGTCACCTGTAAGAGGTATGAACGATCATAATTAATTAAACATCGTACTTATATTTACCTTCTTTTAGCATCTCCGTAGTACCTACATTTCTAACGGCATTCCTTCTTAAATTTTCTGCTCACATTTTACTGTTACGTTACATCCAAAGTACATGATTATCGCTGGAAGGCATAAGAGCCTTGCTGACATCCATGACCATATACGTGAAGGCTGCTAGATCATTGGAATAGTACCCGAAATTTGCAAGATCAAATAAAAGTTTCGTCAGTAAAGGTCAGATCATTTTCTTTATCACCTGGTTACACGACTGTGTTTTCAAATTTCAAATACACCTAAGAGTTTCTTAGTGAATTTCTACAACGAAAATAAATGTACTGATATTAATTTTGTAATAAAATAATTGACAATTGTTACCTCTAAATGAAATTTATACATTTAAGGTGCTTCCAGCAGTTACAAGTAAAACTTTAATTGAATCATTAAAAGTGACTGGACAGACCGCACCCAAACAAGTTTAGCTTCCATTTTAACCTAATTAATTCTAGCTTCTGTTGGTTACTTTCACCCAACGATTTAACTCCTGTTTTGATTGAAATATACCGGGTGTAACGATTATCTGTATTACCGTGAACTACCGCAAAAGTTAAACATTTTATTTCATATGAATTTGTAATTTTGTCTCCTAATCTTTGTGTTATATACATTACTTTTTACTGTGGACAAGGTTGTTCGGGCCAGTGTTATTTGTTCTAAATTTCTTGATTACTTTAATTGTTACGGTAGTTATTTACTAATGTGGGCCGAGCAAGCTTTTCAATTTACTGTATACTGTATGAAGCATAAGGCAACCAAGTTCATTAATTAAATTTTTTTTTATTTTACTAAACATCCCAATGGGATTATGTGATAAATTAGCCAATTCCGAATACGAACAGTAAGATCTTACAGCGGCCGAAAGGAGACATATAATAATTTTATTATTTTTTTTTTAATTGAAATTTAAATTGTAATTGCCGTGGGCACAAGCTGAGGCTCACTGTTTGCCAACGTGGGCTTTGGTAGAATGTTATTTTTTTTCTTTTTCAGGATATCGACAATAAAATTACTTTGGCGGTGGAATTGTTCTCATTTCTATTTCTTCCTTTCATTTCTATTTCTTTTTTTGGTAAATCTTGTTTCAATCTTTACAGGGTTTACTCTCCTTTCAGCACTTGAGTATTTCCTTATTAAAGCCTGTGGCGCCTACTTATATCCGGTTCTTATCTAACCATATTACTATCACTTTAAGCTACATCTCCAAAACAACCACGCATCCGAGTGTTCTGCGGTCTTACAACCGTACGCCTGAGCTTAGTCGAGCCCATTCCTTTTTTTTATACCATATGATGGTTAGTCACGTGGCAACATCCAGAGCGTATTTTTCGTGGTAACTGAGGATGAAGCCGTTTATTATCTGGAATTTTATCAGAAGTATGTTTGACTACGACCAGCGAAATTTAAGCAAGACTATTTTTTTATTACTATCGTATTGGGAAGTATACGGTACAACATGCAGGAACCTATTCTTTTCCGAAAATGCCATCTGTTGTTGCTGAATTTCTCAAACTATTTACCATGAAGGAGCAGGTAAAGTTTTGCGTCTCTGGCGGCAATTAGTTATGTTGATATAATTTCGTTAAAACGGCTAGTAGAATGGAAATAAGTGTTTGCCACATTATTCTCTATTTAGATTTTCGTACAATATTCAACCACCCCGGTGATAGTTTAGTGTTGTTTATCGACTGTTTGAAGGGACAATCTTTACGGGCCCTTCAGAGAAGAAGTTGTTTTATTATTAGTGCTCTGACTAATTTCGCACACGCTGGCGAATACATAGCTTGCAATTTCAATATAATTATTGGCCAACCAAGTCTCACCGCGTTCACGGCTGTCTCAACAGATAGACGAAGTGCTGTAATTATAAAAGTATCGCTTTTACAAAATTTGCGTACATAAAGGACAAATAATGTTTGTACATAAATTCAGGTGTAATTTTGACTTAAATATTTTAGTCATTAAATTTGTTGTTATACAAATTTAAATATAAACTGACAGTTGTCGACTGGCAATGCTGTGCATTTGAAGTTTTATTGAGGGAGATTTCACATGCCGGTATACACCGATCCGTCACCTAGTAGGCCAATTAGAGAAATACCTAGAACGCAGTACTAAGGGAGGGGGAGGATTCAGAGTAGTCAATTGTTGTGTACGTGAGTACACATTAAGATAATTACATACATTTTCGGTGGATTATTTTAACAAAGATAGTTCTTTGTTTAATTATATTTGTCGGGCGGATGAATACGCTTTCTTTGTTTACAAATTCTACAAATTTTGTTTAGGAACCCTTCGCACGGTTAAACTAATGTTGTAAAAGTGTATTCACCCCTATATTAACCATATTATTGTGACGTTATTGTTTATTTTATTCCGTTTATTCTATACAAACTTATGTATGACAGAATGTGTCAAATTTATGTGAGCGACATTATTGATATTCATTTTCGTGTTAATTAAAATTACGACACAATACGTTATTTTGGGTAATTGAAACGTACAAGCGTCAATCCACTTTAACTATTGTTTACAATATTGAACGGAGTTTGCCTTCTGTATAACGCTGACTATTTATTCTATATACTGTCTCAATTTGATCATAATATATGAATAGTGGTTATACATTGGATATTATTTCTTCACAGTTATAATATTGTTATGACTCCATTCCTACTACTGCGTTATTAATTACGTACTAAATAGCGACAACGTTCATTTATTTGTCATTACTTTAGTAAAAGCTTTATCGTAACGATCAATGCGAATTCCTCTATTGGAGTATTTGCTGTTTTGAATTTTGTTAATATAATTCAATCCGAAGGAATAAGCTTTGACATATAAGGTAACGTAAATATAAAGTAATTAAATCTTAACCAATCAGCTGGCTTTAACATGTCATTGTTTTGCGGGTGTTTGCAAATATTTTGAAGTTTTATAAGTACCAACTTACACTCTGGTAATTCAGTGATTCACCTGGATTTGTGTCAAAATGCAAGCAAGTTTTTTTGTTTTTTGGAAACTTAGCTGTGAACTTTCCTTACTTAGGTACTACGACCCCTTTATTGATATTTACAAACATCCTGGCGCCTAAATGATTTGTGACACACCCCTACTGTGACTTATGTATTAAGAGATCTCTTAAACACTTAAATCACTAACACGCCCACGCCCTTTTTTACCATTGAGCTACTGACACCTTTTTCCTTGCACGTTACTTCCGTTCTACTACCATTTTCGTCTATAACATATTGAGCAGTGAGTTGGCCAGAGAGCATCGAATATTGAATGATTTTCTTATTAGTGCTCTACTGCATAAAAATGTCAGGTTCAATGACAAGAGGAGGAGCACTCGTGATGCAAGGTAAATTCAACTATTTTTCTCTATACGGTACTAAAATTTTGTATTTACGTTCTCCATATCCGGAGGTGGCGTCGTACGATGTTCCCTGTGAAGGAGAATATTACTAACTCCGTAAAAATACATACGACCCAGGTGTTGTTTAACTTAGTCGGCTTATTTCGGTTTTCCTTATCTCAAATTTTAGTGTTCGTTTGACACGTGACATACAAAAGGATCTTTAGTGCAAGATTCTTTTGTAGTCGCCACTTTAGCTTGATGTACTGATTGATGTTATTTGTCACGACTTACTAATGGCGTAAAAAGTGTTTCCTGTAAAATGATAACCTGACAATAATTGTAATTTCAAAACTAAAATGGAGTATCTGGAGACAACAATAATTACAATGAAACTCGGACGGAATATAAAAATAAGGTCATAAGAAGTGTACGTACCGTAGTCTGATAAGCCGAGGAAAATCACAACAGGTGCCACAATAAGCCACGATATTACAAACATTTGGGTCAACTGACTTGACAAACATTTCCAATTATTTAAGTCGATCCAATTAAATACTTATGTTAAATTGAAATGCGCAAAGGTTTAATTTATAGTGAAGACAAGAAAATAAGGTAAACCCATGTTACTTTTAACCGTCACCAAAATCAGTGGGCTCTTGACATATAGATATTACACACTTGTCTTAAATTTTGAATCAATTGATTTTTAACTTATTGACTTATTGCGGATTAGAGAAATCCAAATTAATACTTCCTACTCCTTGACCATCACATATTCCTCACTACCAGAAATCACTGTGGTCTAGATACTTAGGTGTTAGATACTTATGTTAAATTTGAATACAATTGCAATTTAACCTACGATTTATCGCACTTGAAAGGAAACAATATGTACTTCTCTTACTCATGCCCCGGAGAACCACCACCACCAAAAATCACAGAGACCTATCCATTGGGGTACTAAATATTGTTAAATCTGAATAAAATTTCTTTTCGGTTATTAAGTAATCGCCGACAAACGAAGATATAACCCGAACAAAAATCTTGGGATCTAGAAGTTTAAGCCACAGTTGAGAGAGGGTTAAGTAGGTAATTTCATGATGTGTCAGAGCGTGAATGTGTCAATGTCTAAGCCCGTCGTAACATCGGCTGATCTGTGTATGGTGTAGTATTTGTTTAATGTGCAATAAAACTCATGTGCTTTTAACCTCAGAACGCATCAACCAGCAGCTTGATTAAATGGAGCTGATTTTCAGGTGATGGCGGCGAAGTAACGCGACAATATATACACGACAGTTCAGGATAAATGAATTCAGCAATCGGCAGGTTAGCGGTGTCCACAACGAGAATAAGAGCGGCAGGCGCGGGGCCTGCCTCTGGGTTGTTGCAATAAGCGATCAGGAAACCGGTCAGGATTCAGTAAGTACACTATAGACAGGATCAGCGAACGAGTAGCAAGGTGTGGCGGCCAAGACCCGACACACAAGAATTTTGTACGACAGCGCGTCTCGCGGTTTTACGGAAGACCCGCGGTGGGCGGGGACGGCTTCTGTGCAGGGATGCTAATGCGGTGATTGGTTGATATACTGGCGTGATCACTGACATAAAAACAATCGATTTTTCTTGAAATCTACGTCGGAGGGGATTATAAAATTAATTAGAAATAAACCACTGTATTTATGGCTTCTCCAGGGTAGTCCGAACCTCGGTATCGAACGTAAGCCACTACTCCCATAAGAGCCTTTGTGATTTTTACTACAAATATCTTAATTCCAAAAAAAAAGAACTTAGCGTTTTTAGGCTCATCGTTCCTGCATCGTGATCTTCGCCGCTTCGGAGTTAGATCTGCCACTGCTTGCATACGGATAATACGAAGAAGCGGTCATCAGTAGAGGAGCCACAGCCTAGCAGCAAGCAGGAGCCGGCGGCATAGATCAGGAGCGAAGAAAGTAAATAAAGAAGCATCCAGGAAACCTCCATCGCCAACTACAGGATCGACGTCGGGTAAGACAGTAGTTGCCATTTAATCAAAAATATTTTTTAATTAATTTTAATTTGTTTTATTTTAACACTTGTTTTCTCCTTTTCTATTTGGGTCTCTGATTTCTAAGTCTTTATTCCTCGGGGTGTGAGACTGCACCTCGACAGAGGCCCGGCCTTTCTTTAAAACAATTTCTTTCTCTACTCCTATTTCAATACCCAACTAACAACCACCGCGATGGTTAAGCCGTGCTACCGTAACGGTTGTATCCCCAATCCCCGAGGCCGCCCGTCTACCTACACCTACACTCACAACACACACATACGCACACACCCTTGCCTCGCCACCACCATCCTCACGTACAAGATCCCAATCAAACGCCTCGTCCATTTCTACCTCATCCACATACTCCTACATCTCGAGACGCTCCTCTGCCTCCACAAAACCACACAAACCCGCACACACACAAACCCTCACAAGCACAAAAACCCGCCCTCTTACCCGCTTTCCCATATCCTAATCCTACCCGCTCTCAATCCTCGAGGTATTGAATCCGCAATATCCCGAAAACCATCTTCACACAAAAATCCCTATTCACATCTCTTAAACCCCTAAACCTTCCCTGGTTAAACTTAACGTTTAAACATAACCACACCTGTCTCCTAGAGACCTCATCTCCCTTACCGGATGGTACACAGCTTGGGCTGCGGCGGTGATTCCACCGTCACCCTTACCCAACTATCCGGTCCCCATCCTTACAACAATACTCGTATAGCGCCCTACTTTTCCTGTGTGATTCGTCACGTAGATAAGGACATCCTGGAACCCGAGATCTCGGAGCGATCGATCTTTCACAGCTGAGGAAGGCCGTTCGCATCACCTCCAAAGCGACCAAAACCCCCACAACCCTTATCCTTGTCATTACCTCTTCCCAAGCCACCTCGTCGCACGCGGTATCGTCATGTTTGGGCGATACTACAGTTGCCAACCCTCCCTTATCCCTCAACCTCTCCCTAAGTATTGCTGCACTTGCACGCAGGTGGGGCATATCGCTGAGGAGTGTCCCTCCCGCTCTATCCGATGCCCCAACTGTGGCGAAAGCAACAGATCCTTCTCCTGTTAATCCTCGGTTAACCCAACGTGTAGCATCTGCGGGGAAGCTCACCCTACCTTCTCCTTCAAGTGCCGGAAGCGGCGGGGACCTCCCAGTTCTCCGTCAAAGGTGGCTGCCCTCGAACCTATCCTGTCTTCCGAAATGTCCTACTCGGAAAACACACCTTAAACCCTCTCTCGACACCGAATCCCTGCCCATTAAAGACTTCCTTCAAAGCCTCACCCACTACCTCATTCAGATGTTCTCCTACCGGCGAGATAGGGTTGTCCACACCCTAGACTCGCTATCCCGAAAGTTCTTCCAACGGAGGATCAACATCCGCGTATCCGATACGCGGATGAAGGTCGCAGTAATCCACCAACTCAATCCTTAACCCCTGCCACAATGGATACTCTAGCAGGGACAGTTAAAGGCAGGGGCGTTCGTCGAAAACGCCTCTTACTTAAACACTTTTTACAAACACACAATATACTCATCCTTTGCATCACGGAAACAAAACTCACACCCAGATGCACACTTAACTTTAACAAATATCACAGCTACGTAAACAATAGTCAACACAGAACTGCCTTCTTAATTAAAAATTGCTTCCTATCCAATCATTTTCAACTTCCTGCGCACCTACAGCATCTCAAATGAGTTTCTGCGACCGTGCACTTTCCATTCCTCTAGTATCTATTTCATACTACAACCAGCCCAGCCACAACACCCTATCCGACGACCTTTTAGTCTACGCCTCTAGCTTCCCTAATGCAGTGTTCTCCGAACACATCTCCAACAACCTTCCTACACCCAATCTTCAAACGACCCAAGATCTCGAGGGAGCCATCAGGGACCTAACTTCCGTAATTACGGAAGCGGTAGATATCTTTGTACCACTAAAAAACATCGATACTTCCCGCAAACCGCTCCCACAACACACCTTTTTATGCTCCCATCACGTCCGAACAGATCTACACATATTTCAATAAATGGAAAAACTGCCCCAGGTCACGACGGCCTAAACCGAAGATTACTCTGTCATTTACCCGACCAAGCCCTCCTAATACTCTCCAACATCTACAACCAATGCCTAATCCTATCCCACTTCCTGACGGACTGGATATCGGCCTCCACCGTCATGATACTCAAACCCCACGCCGACCTCTTCCTATGGACCAATATCCCTCCTGAGTTGCCTCGGAAAATGCTTTGAGCAGATTCTAGCCCGGCGGTTCAGGGACACCTATAATTTAGCGACCTCCTTCTCAACAGCCAATTCGGCTTCCGTCCCAACCAAACGTCTCACGATCCCTTGTTGAAGCTGCTTACAAAGACCGCTAGAGCATTAAATCACAAGCAATCCAATTCGGATGTATTTGGACATTAAGTAAGCGTTTGACAGGGTCTGGCACGCCGTTATTCTGCACAAGATCCGTAACCTCAACACTCCCGATTCCTCCTCCAAACTCCTACTCTCGTACCTGACCAATCGGTCAGTTCTGGTCAAAGTAGGGAAAACCTTCTCAGATCCTTCCCAACCTACAGCACGCGTACCGCAAGGTTCTGCCTTACCCCCGATCCTCTATATTATCATCACATCCGACACTCCCTAAGTCACACAACCCGGAGTAGTCGTTGCGCAGCTTGCGGATGGCACCGCCTTCTAGACGGCTAATTGGAACAGCGAAACGGCCTCTCGTCTCATATCCAAAACCCTTCAGAACTTCTCCAATTGGGCGAACCGGTGGAGATAACCTATCAATTTGGCAGTTTTTTGACTTTTTACCAATTGTTTTTCATCCTGATTTTATGTAACCTACGTAAAATCCCTTATCTAATGAAAACTCAGCATATCTAATCTATTTGAGCCGAAAACAAAATGTTTTTTGTTATTTTTTCAAAAATGATATAATTTCATCCATCATCAGAAGTCATGTTTGGTGCAAAGTTCGTTTAACTTTTGTTTTTAACTGAAACATATTATTACGTAACTGCCATTACAGATTCTGATTAGAATGTAAAATGTGTTGTTTATCATAATAAATCAAATTTATCCTTTTGAAAAATACGTTTAGCTGAAGTATTAAAAGAAAGAGATAAAACAACAAATTGTTAAATTTATGTCTGTAATAAAAAACATTACGTTGTAAAAATTTTAATTCAACGCTAAGAAAACTCTTGTTTTAACATACCCCACCAAATTTGAATTGAGTTTTCTATGTAACTAGAAAAGCAAAAATATTTTTTGCTTCAAAACAAAAGTTAAACAAACTTTGCACCAAACATGATGGTGGATAAATTTTTATAATTTAAAAAAAAATCTTGAAAGCCATTTTGTTTTTAACTTAAATAGACTTGGCATGCTGAGTTTTCATTAGATAAAGAATTTTACGTTGGTTACATCAAATTAAGATGAAAAACAATTGGTAAAATGTCAAAAAACTGCCAAAAATTCAAAATCATACTAGGTCGTTGAAATTCAGTACATAAGTCTAAAAGCACAAAATTAACAACTTTTTATAATAATTTTTTCCGAAATTCGGCCAATTTATGCGTTTTTTTCAATTTTTTTCTTAAAAATGTAATTTTTGACAGATGACGTCGGTTGCAAAACCAACTTACTATACTTCATTTTTGGTTTTATTTGGAGTAAAAATGGGTGCGACAATCAGATCTATGCTAAAGCCGAGGTTAAAAAAAATTCCCATATGGTGCGGTCTTAAATGGTCACATTGTATATTCATGTTTTACAAGAATATTTCTACACAATTTCTACTACAATATGTAGTAAGATATTTTTTACTTTTATCGGAGCATTGCTGCCGCAATAGTATTTGACAATTCACTTATTTCTTCCAGTCTAAGTTATTCCTTAAGTAGTCTTGGCGTCAAGTGAACAAAGGCTTGTTTTGATTCGTCATACAAATCACAAGCAATTACGAATGTACTATATTTATGTGACAAACTTCCTAACAACTTTGCTATTTTATCGTTGTCTTCAACTTCTTTATCTATTATGGCTTGTGACAAGCAATCCACCTAACTTATATGTTGAGCTATACTATCGGTTTCAGAAAATTTGGGGTTGAAGAACTGGTGCTTTAATAATACCTTATTAAAGAACGGCTTCTATTCGTGAATAATGTTTATTCTGATCCACATAATTTTGGCATTAAGGTTTCAAGTTGGTCAAACTCCATTGCTGTTGAAATTAACAACATAGGTTTCGCCTTTAAAACTTCCGGTTACTTCGTCTCCTTTCCATCTTGACTGAAAATAGGGATCTTCATTAACAACCTTAGTCACTCGTAACACTTCTACTTTGAAAATGATTAAGCTTCTGAATGGTATACCTTCAGATTCTGTCCATCTTTCCTCCTGACAACTGACAACAAGATGGTATTTTATTTAGAATATAATAAGAACCGATTGTGAGTAATGCGACAGTGTCAAATATTCCAACAGGTCAATTTGTTTCTTACTTTATTGTGAAAGGTAAAAATAGCAGTACCGTTTGCAATGTTAAATGATATGGGCCTATAACCTGTTTTAATTAATTAAACCAGAAGGAAATATACAGTACCTGTCTAAAGTCTCCCGCCCCCGCAACCAATTATGTGAACCATAAAACCGAAAATTTTAGAAAATCGAACAAAGGCACATACACGTTTTTGATGGTATTCAGTGAAGTAATCATTAAACATGACGGACCACCGCCATTTTTTAAATGAATTATAAGTGGTACTATATGAGAAGTAATGTCTCAGTAGAAATCTCGTTCCAAGTCCTTTTGAACGACATCAACAACATTAAAATATTACTGCTAATTCATGAGTTTCAACCCAAAAACTACAATTAATGTTTTGAGGTTTTTGGATTGAAACTCTTAAATCATTAGTAATACTTTAATGTTATTGATGTCGTTAAAAGGACTTGAAACAAGATTTCAAATGAGGTATTACTTGCCATGTGATCCTATTTAACACGTTCACAGTCCAACGAACCATGTGTGCGCCGTGACAATGTTCTCCTACCGTCTACGACCCATATGTGGTTCGTGAATACATTCTTTGATTATATTTAATATTGGATTTAGACGAAGTGCTATAACATTTTCTTATACGACAGGCGGAGTAAAGTTTAAGCTGCATTTTAAAAAACACTTCTCAAAATCGAATAAAATATGAGCAAGGTCCATCGTCATCTCTTTTTAGTTCCTCCAATTTGTGGTTTCCGTTGCCTTACACTGCTCGTTCTGGTCCAGAGCCTGATGGCTGTTCATGATATTTTAACAAACTCTTTGCAAACGTCTGCTGAAGGAGTCACAAATTTTTTTGGTCCTTTTGAATTGTCGCCGAGAGTATTAACTGCAAGACTTCCACAGACGACTTCAATCGTTAGCTTTTATAGCATGTCAAAGACTTTCGGAGGCGGGTATAGCAACTCGAGAGTTCATCAGAAACGTTTACACCTTGTTTTCCTCTATTGTAGTCAATGACCGCAGCATGCTTTACATTATCCTCTCCATTTCTTTTTTTACCACAAGCTATCAGGTTACTACCACGACAGACTGACAAAATTTGAACGTCACTATGATCCCTCCACTTGAGTACCGTTACACAATGGTTCTGTCTCGCAATGACCTCTCCCTTCTTTAACTTCCCCTCAATGAGAAATTTGGCCAAATTTCTTCTATTTCTACGGACTATTCCTAAGAAATTCTTATTCCTTTGTACAAATACTTTGATAGGCGGATATTTTCGTAGTAGTTGTCATGATATCAAAAGGCATCAGTGAAGATTTTGTCAAATTCACTACACTTCCTGGAACATCCAAATTAGGCAGTTGTTTAGTGTCTCCATCATATTCTTTTATATTCCAAGTATACTCATTTGGGGTGCACAACTAATCTACCCCGAAAAGGAACCATTGTTTCAGTTATTTTATCTGGCAAATAAACTGTTTGGATATTACGGTAATACAATTTAATAATGGTCTTATTTTTGATAAAAGGCCAACATTTTTATAACAATGAAAACCTATTGTATTTTAGTGGAATTTTGTGAAAAAATAGATGGTAACAAAACTATCATCCGTATCGAAACGGTTAGATAATTCATTACCGGAAGAAGTAATCTCAGAGAATTTATTTGCCAGATGTTCTCATTGGCATAATTTGCGTTTATTATTACGTGACATATTTATAATTTACTTGGATCACGGATTTTATTTTTTTAGGTTAGTTATGTAAAAACAATTCTTCTCTCACGTACGTTGTAACTGTTGGTAATACACGTATCGTAAATGAGACGTAAGATGTAGTGGTTCTCACATGATCTGCATTACGTAATGCGCCCCATATGTGAAGCGTGCAATTTTAAACATGGACGTTACCATTTATCGTAAAACTTTTCTAATGGACTGTGAACACCCGCCATTTTTCATGATTATGTTACTTAATACCATCAAAAACGTTGTATATGTGCCTAGTTTGATTAACTTCAGTTTTATAGTTCACATAACAAGGTGGAAGGGGGGAGAGATTTTAGACGGGCACTGTATACAAAAATGCGTTTTGAACTAGATAGACCAAGTTGACTGCTTGTTTTATTTTTATACACATACTAACAAGAAACTGTTACACAGTTACGTTAAAAAGGCAATAAACATCACATAAACAAGTACATTGATATTCCAATAAAAACATATATTCAAACATGTAGCAAAACATGAAGTAAATACGTTGCGTGGACTTTGCAATAGTTTATTTATGATCAAAACCATCTGTCGTTTGATTGTGTGTGAAACAGTGTCAATTATCAAATTATCAAAAAAAAAAAGTATATATGTATATATATATAGATGACATTGTATAATAAGCATGTTAATATTGTCGTAATCTCGTTGAACTCGACTTGACTTGGTAAATATCAGATCACATTACAATATGATAATTATGAATGACGTTACAAACGTGTTTGATAATTATAATATAATATAACCAAATTCCTTTGACGTAAGCGTCTTTCTATAGCCCGCAGACGTCCTTATGACCCTGCGGACTATAATGAAACGTCAAAAATTGAAAACAATAGGCATAAAACTATTAGTTGATTTAAAAATATTTACAATTGTTACAATTAGTCATGTTTATACTAGGTGACACAATTACTCAATTTCATTCATCCTATTTCTGGAAATATTTGGGCTATTGCGTTTAAAACTGACTAAACCAAAACGTCAAATAAATTATTAATTTATCATGCCTACTTTTTTACTCGTTTTCATTTTATTTCACCAATTCCTACTCCCATAAATGAGAAATCTATTACCTTTAAAAACAAATAACGTTATAATTAATTTTATATATTCAATATGTTAATCATGCATACAGTTTCGTGTGTATAGCGGGCATAACTGGTTATTATGGTCCTACGGCGCTTTCCTAGTCCTCACGCTAGCGCGCTTTGGCTCGAAATTGCGCCTCCGACCATAAAAACTTCATTATGCTCTGAATACTATATTATGAAACTGTAAAAATAAAATTCTCGTCTACTGAAGAATCTTTATTATAACTTCTGACATTTAATAAATATAGTTATAAATAATTAAAAGTACGAAAATTACCAACCAGCTCGGTATGCGCCCACAAAACCAAATGGCGCTGCGCTAGCCAAACCAAAAGCAGTAGGTGCTTTACAGTATTCAATACCGTATCCTTTGTATCCACTACGAAGGAGTGGAGCCGCTGGTGCTGCAACTAATGGGGCTGCGGCGACGGTATGTACAGCTACTGGCGCAACGAGAGCAGTTCTTGCAATTGGTGCAGTGTATAATTCAGTTTTGAGAACCAACGACGGGTGTCAGATGTTCAACTCTTGCAATTGTTGGGGCTGCGTAGCTGATTGCTGCTAAACCAATCGCCGCTGGTGCCGCATCTTAATGCTGGTTAAGGCCCGTTTTACACTGTAAAACATTTTATAAAATATATTTTATAAAAGTTATTTGACAAAGATCTTTGATAGTATTTCTTTTATAAAATTTAATAGGTTGGCATTACATTTTATAAGAGAAGTTGAAGAAGTACTGAATTTGAGGTTATTGTAGATTTTGAAATGGCCACAAATAAGTACAGTTGGACTGTTGAAACAACAAAATTATTGATTTCCGAGTACGAATGCCACGAAATGCTGTTCAAGGCAAAACAAGAAGATTATAAAAATAGAAACAAAAGGCAAGATATTTATAAAACCATAGCAGATGTTATAAACGTAGTTAAACCTGGTTGTACAGTTCAAGGTGTAAAAAAGAAAATAAATGGACTTAGAAGCCAGTATTTAATGGAGAAATTAAAGGTAAGTAAAAACAAATGTTTTTAAAAGTAGTTTTATTTTAAAAATAGCAATAATATCAAATATTACATTGTTGTACAAACAACATACTATAACCATAGAATATATACAACATAACCTCAATATGTACTCAATGAAAGGTTAGCATTTTATCAATTTAAACTTTCTGTTTTAATTTTAATGTACAGTAAAAACGTAAATTAGAAAATTATGTTTAAAAACTTATGTTATTTACATGTAATAAACAATATTAAAAGTGGTGCCAACAGCGATGATGTTTATACACCAATAGTCGATTGGTATCCCATGCTAAAGTTTCTTGAGGCCTCAACTGATGTTGATACGTCCGAAAGCAATCTAGACCATGGAGATAAACCATCCGTTTTACAGAATGATCAAGTAAGTTAAGTTCTGTAATAATAAAGTAAACATATTTTTTCTCCAGTATCTTCCTTTTTAAGATAATTGACAAAGATCTACGATATCATTAACCCCCCAAATTTGTAGTCTGCATAATTCACAATTACTGTACACAATCACAAAAGTTACAATTACGCATAATCCATTCATGATATATATTTGTCTTGCCACTGTACTTTTCCTGGTCCATTATAAAAGTTTTTAAATATGTCTCTTATCTCCTTACCATGACCATTTTGACCAATTGCAATTTGCTTACCTACAGGTTCCATTTGTTCATGTTCCTCAGTGCTGTCCGCTACTAAAAACTGATAACCATCTTCAGTGAGGACATGATTTTCTTGTCTTGTATACAAATGCCTTCTCTTATCAACCAACAAATTGTGCAAGGTGCAAGCAGCTTGGGTTATGAGAGTAACTTTTTCAGGAGAAAGATTAATTGCTGTTAACCTTCCGTCGGGCGTAATATGTTGACTGCCGTATTCGGGCGCAATGTGCTTGACAGGCACATTACAAAAAAAAACGTAAATAACGCACAATTAAATTATTTAAAAAAAAATGTCGAGTAAGGAATATCATATTGGAAGTGTCAAAAGAAAAAAATACAACAATTTTTGAAAAATAGATATGTATTTGACATAAAACTAATTGAAATTGTTTTAATGAAATTTATAAGCATATGAACACTGTGAACAAAGTATAATGAAAGTCAAAACTAAAAAATAAAAAAAAAGAAGATAGAAAATCGTTGGAACAATTATAGAAATAATATCTATTCACTCAGCTTCCGCGATGGGTTCTGCATCTTCTCCAGTAAAGCACACATTGCACACCATACTTGCATGGGACAAGCAAATAGAAGGCTTGCATTTTCTGCATACATTATTTGTCAACCTTCTCAAACCGGTTTCGCTGGTACAAGTTGAACAACTCATCTTTTAGAGGGGGTGAGGGGGAGGGTGTGACATTTTCTTTTTCCTGAGAAGAAGGACGAAATCTTTTGAGTTTGTTTTGAAGATCGATTGGCATTCCAACAGTTTTCATACTTCTTCTGCTTAGCTCTCCAATTGTCAGTTCATGGGCCAGTTTTTTGAGGAACAGTCTTCTACGCAGAGGTTCTAAATCATTACTAAGGTAAATTACTTGTGAGTTAATACCGGCTACATTTAGCATCGTAAAGAATATTATCATTGGCCAACGCTTTATATTTCGAGACACATTAAATGTAGCACACATTTTGTCAGCAGTGTCAACCCCTCCTTTTGTCGAGTTGTAAAATGTGATAATTTCGGGTTTCATTTTTTCTTCGGAGCTGAAATCAATGGCGTTGTCAGTATGAAGCGTTGAGACAAGAATTACGTTTTTTTTTGGTTTTGGAATATAAGACACTAATGTCTTTCCATTACTGAAGCCAAAAACGCTAGTAAATTTTGGCCTACTTTTAGTAGCTACAAATTCAGTGGGTAGTTGCCTTTTATTCCTTCTTATAGTTCCAACATAGGACAGTTTCTTCTTTTTCAGGTTGTCAACCAGATTTATATCGGTAAACCAGTTATCACCGGTAATGTTGCGTCCGGTCTCACATAAGGGCTCAACCATTCTATTCACTACGTCACTTGGTTTATTACTAATAGAGAAGGGCCCTTCCGGCTGCTGTCCAGCATAAACTTCCATGTTATACGTATAAACCATTTTTGCGTCAACAAGAGTAAAACACTTTAAACCATATTTGCTTGGTTTGGAAGGTATATATTGCCTGAAAAGGCACTTTCCTCGGAAAGCTGGCAGCATTTCGTCAATTGTTAAATTTTCGCCAGGAATGTAGCTCTCTTGACATCTTTGCACAAATTTATGAAACAAGTCACGAATTGGAGCAAGCCGATCCACTTTTTTTCTTTCTTCTCTTGTGTTTCGGTCATCAAAGCGAAGACAGCGCATCAAAATTTTAAATCGTTTGATATTCATCACAAAACTAAATTTTTCAATGCCATCACCTTCTTTCACCCAAAGTTCCTCGAGACTTTGTCTATTCCCTCTGTACGCTCCCGCTAAATATAATAACTCAATAAAAGCCCTAATTTCGATTATGTCCGTGTATTTAATGTCTCTCTCTCTCTGCGATAATTACTCTTGATATTGTCGATGTATTGGTTTGTGTACTCTACTATCATTCCTAACATTTCTTCGGTGAAAAGATTGTTCAACAGCAGTTTTAGCAGCTTTGGCATTCCCTTTAACTCCAGGTAAGTGAGTAATCAAGTTGTGAGGTTTCCTGCGAACACTTTTTAGAGGTGGGTTTTTATTCCACTTCGTGATCTTATCTTTTCCCATAAAAAAACTCGTACCTAAATTATCATCATCTTTATCAGTTTCACCTTCCTGCTCTGATTCGGAATCATTATCACGTTCCACTAACTCATCCTGGGAAGCAATGTCACTTTCCTCTCCAAAATCGTCGTCTCAAATCGGATCGTCATCATCATTTTGTAGCAAACGTATTATTTCTTCTACATGTTGCGGGTTATTCAAATTGAAGATTTCCCGGGACATTTTTCAAAGAAAACTGCAGTAAGAAACAATAAATAAATGTTAAATAAAAATAAGCAACGTATTAGGGCGCAATGTGCTGGATACGCCAAACTGATAAATCCAGATGTTTTTATAAAATTATTAAAAACCCTTACATTATTTGCCTTAAAGCAGTAGTAAGAATTCATTTTTCTAAAAATATTTCAAAAATACGTACCTTTATAAATGTAACGAGTTCGGGCGCAATGAGCTTATTTAAACAAAACTTGAATATCTCACGTAACGAAGGTCGAAAACAAACTGAATGAGTAATGTTGTATAAAGTACCTAAATAACGGAAGCTATTGAAAGCATCATGCACCAAGGTCACCGGAAGGCGGAGTAGGGTAACAAAATGCATTCGCTGTGCCTATCAGATCAGTTGCACCCGACCGAAGGTTAAGAAAACACGAAATCTGCTTGCAAGAATCCCGAAAGCACTTTCAACCATTCTCCGTCCACGTGACAATCGATAATTAAATACTCTTTTTTCTGTTGTAATGTTCTTCATGGGATATGGTTTCATGACATTGTAGCTCAGTGGAAAAGCATAATCTGCTAATAGGACGAATGGTGTAGTGTTAGGAACATTTGGAAGTTTTCTTTTGGCAGGTATATTCAGAATTGATCTGTCAGTAAGACATGTTTTCAGTTTACTTTCTAGCATCACCAATTCGATCATTTGTTCCAATGTCTATGTAGAGGAATTTATAATTTGCATTCACAAGAGCAAAAAATACAATGCTGTTGTATGACTTATAGTTAAAGAAATGTGAGCCTCCAGATTCAGGGCATTTTATACGTATATGTTTTCCATCCATGGCGCCTATGGTGTTAAACATATTCCATTGTTTTTCAAATCGCTTGCAATCTGGATCCATTGGTCTTCAGTTGAGGGCACCTGAACAAGAAAACAAAAACATATTAGAAATGGGATATTTTATTCAGTATAAAATTGCAAATTTGATATAGAATAAAATATAAAAAATAATAATAAAGCAGATTTCTATTTCTCTGTTGACGTTCACAGTGACTTTTTATATGCCTACTTTAAGTAAGTAGGTTACATCATATCTACTGCTACAATGTCACAACAATCCAATGTTGTTTTACTTAGAACATTGTTATTTGATATAATTTTTTTGGTTATCCAATGTGATTTCAGGTCTTGCTATTTGTTACTGGTCAGCCGGTCGATAGTGATGAACATACCTCACAAAGTAGGCCTGCTAATAGCGCTTTCCAGAGTTGCAGCACAACAACTGGCCAATCAAAGAGCAAGAGGCAAAAGGTTGTCAATCCTGATAACGTATTGCTGCAGGCTACTAAAACAATGGCTGAGATGTCTCAGCTGCTGAACTGCGGTCCATCAACACTGAGTGCAACAACGCATATTTGGTACGCCAGGCTAAAAGAAAAATCCAGCAGATACTGAAGGATACTTGGGATACTGTAGAATCCGGATCTATACTATCAAGTACTGCTTCATCCATATACTCATTTTGCAAACAGTCCAGCTATAATTGTACAGAATTCAAGTGGTTTGTCTGATGTAATAGCGAATGCTATACAATGGTCTAATTTAAATAACAATATGGTTTGTGCCAATGAAACTGAGCTGTAGACAATATTGCTTTATAATATTATGTGTTTTGTATGTGTTATGTCTTTATAATATTTTGCCTACCTTTAAAACTTCGTCGTTTAACGACTTGTAGATAGCTTCACACGTTTCAAGTACTATCTTTGATATTGTGCACTGAGGTATGCGGGTGCTGTATTGTAGACTGTTGTAGCTCTCTCCGGTTCCTAAAAATCTCAGAGTGGCCATGAGACGATCTTCGACACTAATTGAATTTCTTAAGTGAGTGTCTTGTCTTTTTATAAAGGAAGTCACTTTTGATAAAACATGTGCAAAAGTATTATTGTCCAATCTTATATAGTTCATACAGCTTTTCTGGTCTTCACTTAATAATTCTTTTATTAGGTTTTGATGAATCCCTTTAACTTGCCACAACTTGCAATCTATGGTTTAACGCATGCGTCGGCGACATTGCCTTTTCTTCAATAAAGCAGTCAATATTACAGCACTCAATTGTACTTAAACAAGCATAGAATGCTACATCATGCATTGTAATGTTGATTACAAGTGCTAGACCAACAGTTTCAATGACCTTTTAATACTCTTCAGTATATAACCAAACAAGATCAACAATGAAAATTTACATCTATGTATTACGTAGTGTAAACTCTAGCCAAACGTTTTTATAAAAGAATCATTCTTCAAATATTTTATGACAGATGAAACCTATCTTTTATAAAATATGTTTTATAAAATGTTTTACAGTGTAATACGGTCCTAATGCTAAAATCTGAAAAAATTAAATACCACCACCTGTAGCCCTATCATATGAAGAAAAATACATATATGATTGGATTAATAGCTATTTGAGCTACCAGCAACTGGAGAAGAAAGTTGTGCTTTCAACTCCAGTTAAAAGTTTGACGCACGAGCGTACTGTCAATTGAACGAGACTTGAAAAAACACTTTCTTCTCGAATTTTACGCATAATTTCTTCTGAAGCTACAATCAGTATTAAAGAATTATTGTAATACAGTAATGAAGCTCGCTAGATAACTTGTCATGTATACATAAAGCAAGAATGTTATTTACTTTTTAGGTTATTTAGGTGACTGCTTGTTTAATGGTTTGGTGGTTTTTTAGAATACAAATATTAAATTAATATATATGAAGTATAAAATAACTAAAAAGGACCAATTTGTCACTTTTGTAGGTTAGATGTGTAGAGACTCTGAATTGGGCAATGTTGGATCGTTGAAAATCCTATACGGCGTGGAATAAAGAAATTGATACGGGTATGTTCCAATTTTAAATGTCTTTATTAACGCGGCAACATTGTCTTTGACTTTCCTCACCAGAGAGGAAAATCCCATTTTCCTCGCCGAAAGTAACTGTTTCTAAGGTAGTGACAGAAAAATTGTATTTAAGCACCTAAAATTGTCGTAACCTTATTGAACTCGACTTTATTTAGTAAATAAATATTTTTTTAGTATGCGCTCCCAAAAAGAAGTATTCCATGCACTCATTTCAGTTCTTTAAATGAGACTTTTTTCCCAGAACGTCGCCATGATAATCATTGACAACAATACTTGTGGATAAATGGAGCAGTATTGTTCCATACTGCAAATTGATAAACATTACTTTGTTTGCTACTACTGACTAAATTATCGGGACTCCAAGTTGGATATTTTACAAAACGAAAATTAAATAAACAATTTTTCGCAACCATGACAACTGTTACTTCTAAACGGTTACACTAAACCGGTATTGTATTGCTCGAAGAGTCGGTTTTATTTCCTCCCTTTATCAGTCTGCACACCTTTTTCTTCTTCTCAACCGATTCTTCTACGTACGGCCCTGCTAACGCCACTAACTGCCGACAGACACCCAAAACTTTACCTACCCCTTCTGGGTAGGTAGTTTTAAAAATTCAGCAACAATAGATGGCATTTTCGTAAAACAAAAACTGGATTCCTACACGTTGTACCGTATACTTTCCATTACGACAGTTCCAGGTAATGAAAAGCTTCGCCCTCAGTTACCACAAAAAATTACCCTCTGGATGTTTCTTTTCGTATCGGGGATTTTTATAAGAACGTTTTTGCGCTTTTTGGATAATATCTTGAATTAGTAGTGAATATAACTTTTCACGCCTACATGTACAACATACGCCAATGAAATTTCCAACCTCCAATTAAAGTATGATTTTACTACTTGTGACCGGAATAGAAAAAATACAGATATAGTAATAGTAATAATTTACTAAGATTAAGAAGTAATATTGAATGAAAATTAAGGCGTCTTTTTCATGTACATAGTTCAACATTGGATCTTCGTCCATAATTACAATGTTGTTCACTTCTTTCCATCGAACGAGTACATTAAATTCCTACTCGTTAACTGCACGAGACTTTACTGGTGTTTTGGACGCGCCTTGGGTACTGGTGTTTTGGACGCGCCTTGGGAGCTTTAACTAAAAATGGTTGTTCGTAACATGTACATACAGAGTTTTAGCGGCTTCTTCTGCTATCCGGAACTCAGCTACGCCTCGTCCGGAAACGCCAACGACTTGTCCATAAGAATGTATTTGTATGCATTCGTTCTTTAGTAGGGCATATTCTGAGCGCTAACGCGTCCGTCCTAGGCCGGAAAAAATAATAGTAAGTTACAGTTGGTATTCGTTGTAGTAACAGAACTGATAGAATATTCGACACAATCGTAATTTGATATAACACAAAGCCTAATCTCGTTACCGTGTACGTTACACATCCGCTATTATGCCCATATTAGTTCCTTATAAGCTACAAGGTACATCAATAAATTATTATAAAGTCCACAAATTGGTAAGGTGCAATTGTATATTTTAGGTTATATTGGTTACTGTCATTTGTCAGTATTGCCAAATTAATTTCACAGGTATGAAAATTTAAAAGCACTACAATTTTGTTTATTGATTCTATCAACAATTGTTGTCGTCGTCACAAAAACTTTGCCATAAAGTGGTTTGCGAGTACTCGCAAACACCCATTTTCTGATCTTTATAATAGCAATGACCATATAGGTACTTGTAACAAAAAAATATAATACGGAACTGTTAAAATCATTCTTACACAAAAAAAAAATGTCTTTGCTCAGGAAGCTTATTATTGTGGAAACATTCAACACTTAACTTTGTAGCGTAAAATAAAATTCTCATCTAGTGAAGAAGAAATTTTATAACGTTTGACATTTAATAAATACAGCTATAAAAAATAAAATGTACAACAAAAATTACCAACCAGCTCGGTATGCGCCGCCAAAACCAAGTGGAGCTACGCCAGCTGAACCAAAAGCAGAAGGTGCTGCAGCGTATTCAACACCGTGTCCTATATATCCACTACGAAGGAGTGGAGCTGCTTGTGCCGCAATTAAGGGAGATACGCCGACAGTATGTACAGCTGCTGGCGCAACGAGAGCTGTTCTTGCAATTGGTGCAGTGTATAATTCAGTTTTGTGAACAGAAGCAACGGCGGGTGCCAGATGTTCAACTCTTGCAATTGCTGGTGATGCGTAGCTGATTGCTGGAGTAGGAGCTGCAAAACCAATCGCTGCTGGTGCTTCGTATCTTAATGCTGGTGGTAAATATCCAGCACTAGCTACGGCCACAATCGCAAACAATACTGAAATCTAAAAAAAAATTATATATAATGTGCACAATATTTTTATACTAGTACAAACTTTAAAATACATGTTGATACTATATCTACAAGGTACAATGATAAAACTGTGTCGTGTACTCCTTATATACTAACTGCCTTTAATTATGAACTTAATTACTTATTGCGTTATAAAACAAGTACTACAACTTTTATATTAATTCTTTACAAGTATATTAAAATGGATTTATAATTCACTTTGATAATAAGGACACGGAACATTCAGATAAATTATATTTTACCCTTAAGTTGGCACAAAATGTACTGCTTGTTTAACTATGTTTAACTATTTCTTGTTGTATATATCGTGTTATGCTTTACCACTCTTCACTCATTAAAAATAAATAGAATGTATATTTTGGAAACAAGCAGTAATTTTTAGCATGATTTTCATTTAACTCAACTAACTGAATAATGTTTATTTCACAAAAAATATAGAAACATAGAAAGTGCACATACGAAATATTAAGCAGGTGTCATAAACATAATAAATACATCACGTTAAAAAAAGTGATAGAAGAAAATGTGAAAAGCAATTTCATTGGGAGTAATCCAAACACGTCTCTTCCGCACCACCTTGCAAACATGCTTCTGATATATATTTTTTAGATGTTTCAGACACATATGCTGATAGAATTCGCAACAATATACTTCTGTCTTAATGTCTTTTGTTCTTAGATCTTCTTAGATTAGGCTTTGTGTTATATCAAATGTCAGTTCTGCTACTACAACGAATATCAACTATAATTTACTATTATTTTTGCCGACCTAGGCCTAGAAGCGCATAGTGTTCGGCCACATTTGCGGTCTGCATATGCCCCATTACAGAATGGAGGAACAAAAATATAATTTTTGTGGGCAAATCGTAGGTGTTTCCGGACGAGGCATGGCTACGTTCGTTATAGCAGATGACTCCGCCAAAACACTTTATGTGTATGTTACACACAGGATTTTAATTAATTAATTTGATTTGATTAATATGATGACAACAATTTCCCGAAAATAGCGAGCTGTGGATTTTAGTTATCCACCATGTTGCCGTGACAAAAGAGTAAACAGACAAATTAGACTTTTTTGCACAAAATGGAGAATCCCGAAAGAACTGCTCAAAATCCAAAGAAGACAGTATCATATCTACTAATTATATATATATATATATATATATATATATATATATATATATATATATATATATATATATATATATATATAGGTGCCATACTTGGAAGTAAAAAATCATAACATATGAATACGACTCAAGCGCGAAATCAGTCATTATTTTTACCAGCTACTGGGCGGTGTAAGTAAAATTACTTTCACCAGTGGTTAGTCAGTGCAAAACAAAGAGTAGCTCTTGACACATCAAAAAGAGCTCACCCTCAATCTTCAATTTTTCAGCTAAATCCGTATGGTAATCTAGTAAAGTTACTTGTAAAGAAAATACCCGAGCACGAGTGTATCGAGCTTGATACCATGGACCATGGTATGAGTTTCGTTTGCAACCGATGTTGTATTTCACGAAGGGTCTGTTTTATTTCCTCCTTTTAACATTCTGCACACCTGTTTCTTCTTGTCAACCGATTCTCCTATGTACTTCTCTGTTACCGCAGACGAACTGTAGTTAATATATAATTTCAATAAATAGAGAATAATGTGGCAAACACGTACTTCCTTCCTACTATCCGTTTTAACGACATTAAATCAACGTCACTAACTGACGCCAGAGACGCTAAACTTTACCTACTCCTTCAGGGTTTGAGAAATTCAGCAACAATAGATGGCATTTTCGCAAAGGAATGGATTCCTACACGTTGTACCGTACACTTTCCATTACGATAGGAATAAAAAAATAGTCTTGTTTAACTTTCTCTGGTCGTAGTCAAACATACTTCTGATACTATGAATATAGTAATACGGATACTTTATAAAGATGAACCATTAATGTTGAATGAAAATTAAGGCGTCTTTTTCATGTACATAGTTCAACATTGCACCTTCATCCATAGCTACAACGTTGTTCACTTGTTTTCATCAAACGAGTCCATTAAATCCCTTCTCGTAAATTGCAAGAGATTTGACTGGAAGTAGATATGATATTGTCTTCTTTGGATTTTGAGCAGTTCTTTCGGGATTCTCCATTTTGTGCAAAAAAGTCTAATTTGTCTGTTTACACTTTTGTCACGGCAACATGGTGGATAACTAAAATCCACAGCTCGCTATTTTCGGGAAATTGTTGTCATCATATTAATCAAATCAAATTCATTAATTAAAATACTGTGTGTAACATACACATAAAATGTTTTGGCGGACTCATCTGCTATAATGAACTTAGCCATGCCTCGTCCGGAAACACCAACGATTTGTCCACAAAAATTATATTTTGTTCCTCCATTCTGTAATGGGGCATATGCAGACCGCAAATGTGGCCGGACACTATGCGCTTCCAGGCCTAGGTCGGCAAAAGTAATAGTAAATTAGAGTTGATATTCGTTGTAGTAGCAGAACTGATAGAATATTCGACATAATCGACATTTGATATAACACAAAGCCTAATCTAAGAAGATCTAAGAACAAAAGACATTAAGACAGAAGTATATTGTTGCGAATTCTATCAGCATATGTGTCTGAAACAGTTATATAAATATATATCAGAAGCATGTTTGCAAGGTGATGCAGAAGAGACGTGTTCTGATTACTCCCAATGAAATTGCTTTTCACATTTTCTTCTATCACTTTTTTTAACGTGATGTATTTATTATGTTTATGACACCTGCTTAATATTTCGTATGTGCACTTTCTATGTTTCTATATTTTTTGTGAAATAAACATTATTCAGTTAGTTGAGTTAAATGAAAATCATGCTAAAAATTACTGCTTGTTTCCAAAATATACATTCTATTTATTTTAACGAGTGAAGAGTGGTAAAGTATGTAATATAACACGATATATACAACAAGAAATGGTTAAAAATAGTTAAACAAGCAGTATATAGGGTTTAGACGTGGGGTGTTTCCAACCTGCACACATACATTTTGTGCCAACTTAAGGGTTAAATAAAATTTATCTGAATGTTCCGTGTCCTTATTATCAAAGTGAATTATAAATCCATTTTAATATACTTGTAAAGAATTAATATAAAAGTTGTAGTACTTGTTTTATAACGCAATTAGTAATTATGTTCATAATTAAAGGCAGCTAGTATATAAGGAGTCCACGACACAGTTTTGTTATTGTACCTTGTAGATATAGTATCAAAATGTACTTCAAGGTTTGTACTTGTATAAAAATATTGCGCACATTGTATATAATTTTTTTTTAGATTTCAGTATTGTTTGCGATTGTTGCCGTAGCTAGTGCTGGATATTTGCAACCAGCATTAAGATACGAAGCACCGGCAGCGATTGGTTTTGCAGCTCCTACTCCAGCAATCAGCTACGCAGCCCCAGCAATTGCAAGAGTTGAACATTTGGCACCCGCCGTTGCTTCTGTTCACAAAACTGAATTATACACTGCACCAATTGCAAGAACAGGTCTCGTTGCGCCAGCAGCTGTACATACTGTCGGCGCATCTCCATTAATTGCAGCACCAGCAGCTCCACTCCTTCGTACTGGATATATAGGACACGGTGTTGGATACGCTGCAGCACCTGCTGCTTTTGGTTTGGCAGGAGTAGCTCCATTTGGATTCGGCGGCGCATACCGGGCTGGTTGGTAATTTTTGCACTTTTTATTTTTTTATAACTGTATTTATTAAATGCCACATGTTGTAATAAAGCTTCTTCACTAGACAAGAATTTTATTTTACGCCATATAGTTATGTGTTAAATGTTTCTACTATAATAAAATTCCTGAGGAAAGGCATTTCTTTCTGTCTAAGAATGCTATTAACAGTACCTACATAGTTATTTGTATTAGATCATAAAATGGGTGTTTGCGAGTACCCGCAAACCATTTTATGGCAGAGTGATGCACAAGATTTCTTATGGCGACGTCAACAATAGTTATTAAAATCAATAAACAAACAATTTCATTCCTGTTGAAATTAAGTTGGCAACTCTGATAACTGACTGTAATCAATATAACCTAAAATATACAATTTACGAATTTTTGACTTTATAATAAGTTATAGATACAATGTTTAGTTTATAAGGAACTAATACGGATATAATAACGGATGCGTATACGTACACGGTAACGCGACTAGGCTTTGTGTTATATCAAATGTCGATTATGTGGAATATTCTATCAGCTCTGCCACTACAACGAATACCAACTCTAATTCACTATTATTTTTGCCGACCTAAGTCGGGAAGCGCATAGTTTCCGGACACATTTGCGGTCTGGTCTGCACATGCCCTATTACAGAATGGCGGAATAAAAATATAATTTTTGTGGGCAAATCGTAGGTGTTTCCGGACGAGGCATGGCTACGTTCGTTATAGCAGATGACTCCGCCAAAACACTTTATGTGTATGTTACACACAGTATTTTAATTAATTAATTTGATTTTATTAACCCTTTTTCAGTCGTGATTTTCAGTTACACTGGTAAAATTCCGAAATTTTGAATAGAGATTGTTTAATTTTTTTCATGATTTTTAGCGTTTGCTGTCTCTAATTCATTTGGTTTTCAAAAAAAAATATGTGCACGGTAGTGTACGTTGTGACTTACCGGGTATAATGCTATGAGTTTTTAGAATACTATATGTATATATATATATATATATATATATATATATATATATATATATATATATATATACATATAAAGATAAATAAAATAGAAATTAAAAAAATATTTATTTGTATCATAACTACATAAACAACTAAAATAACCCGAAATGTATAGTTTTGTGGGCATTTTCATTAACATTAAATTTTTTTGAGTGTGGAATAGAAGGAAACAATTTTGATTCCGGGCTATGGATAAGTGTACATTACATTTTGCACAATACATGTGGGTTCTGCTGTTACAGTTTGTGAACTTGCACCTTGAAGCAAAACTTTTATTGTCAAAATTTGGCAAATGTCCCACATTATCCAGCCGCACTTCATCCACTGGTGTAGATTCTGGCCAAAGTTTTTTGAGAGCAGGCGAGTCCCTGAGTGATGGTGTTGAACATGCAGATGTCGATGGCCTACCCCTTTTTTTTGGCAGATTTTTACCGGAGCAGATTAGAGTTTCTGCAATATATGCTCTAAAATGTATGAGGTCCAATACTTCTTTTTGGCAGACCCAAAGGTAGGGCTTGGCTCTTATATTCTAACCATGAATTCACACAGCTAAGATCGATCGCATGGGTAAACATGCGCATGGTCCACTTTCTGGATCTTATAAAGGTTCTGTAAATGGTAATCAAGAAATCCAGCTTGTCCACACCGCCCATATGTTTGTTATATTGCTTGATCACATCAGGTCTTGGTATAGTTTTGTATACCTTTTTCTTTTTGTCCCACCTCTTGCATTCATCCGTATTTCCAATGGACAAGAAGTTAGAAGCCATGATAACTGGCTTGTTATCGTACCATTTGATCATAATAATCTGTCCATCAACACTAATTGTTTCTTCCGAGGTTCCTCTTCCTTTATTTTGCATTTCCTTATCCGACGAAAATGGGGGCTTGTTGAAGCGGTCAACTCTTGCAGTACATGCTGCATAAATTTGTCTGTTTTGGAGCAGTTGCAACAAATTGTAGTTGGAAAAATAATTGTCGAAGTAGAGCTGGTGGTTAGGTTCGATAATACGCTCAGTTAATTTCAGAATAACTGATGCTCCAAGTCCAAACACTTCCAGCTTGTGTTGAGCCTTGATATATGACAAAGTAATACAGTAAACCACTGCTACTACAGAGAGCAAATAGTTTTATTCTCCACGGGCATGGTTTGCCCTTGACGTACTGCTTGACGTTTAGTGTTCCCTGTTCGTCAATACACAGTTCTTTTTCTAGCACTAGCTACTGACATATTGCTCTTATTGCATTATACAGTGGCCTCATTTTCCAGAAACGGTCTTTATTTACTAGGTCTGCCTTTTCAACATTTACAAAATGTAAGTTTTGCCTCAATTTAGAGATTCGATTGAATGACATGTTCTCAAATATCAATGGTATGTGTAACTTAGAATACTAATAAAATCTCATTCGTGGATAATGAAGATTACCTATCAGGATATGAATGCCAACAAAAGTCTTCGACCTTTCGATAGTTGGTGGGACAAACTTAGTATGATTTTGCGTGGTATAAAGGTTTGTCATTCTACCATTGTATTGTATAAATTCTCTGAAAAATATTTCTCAAAGAAAGGAGCAGCTGGTGGCATTGCCCAATTGATCGATGGTGTCACGTAAACATCATTTTTTCTCCAAGCGAGGTCTTTCTTTGCAGTTAAAGAATTATGTTCTAAAACTTACGTTTTCTATCCGCAATCGACAGCTTGCTAATACCTGAAGCTGTTTGTGGTGCATGCACTAAAGTACGTTGGTCAATTTCAATATTGTCTTCTGCAAGTGGTTCATCAAGAACTTCTTCTATTTCTTGAGGTTCCTGCTGTTGAGCATCTAAAAATATAGTGTATTAGCTTACAATTTAGGCAAAAATTAGTTGTTCAACTACCTTCTGCATCGGGTAATCTGTCGAGTTCCCAGCAATCACCCTCGTCCTCGCTGAGAATTTCTACATCAGAAAGGTTTCCGATTAATTCATAGAGCTCTTTTTCCGTCAGAGGTCTCGTATTAAACATTTTCGACACAAAATTCTAATAAAATAAACATTATAAAAAATAATTACATGAAACGTTAGGTTATGTTTACCTGAGTATCTTGTTACGTTGAATCACACTGGATACTCTAGTGCACACACTTTAAAAGCACTAAAATAGGATCAAAAACAAAAATGTTAATAATATGCACTGCCACACACTAACTTACACCTTTAAAATTGTGAATAAAAAATATTAGACGAATTTGACAACATTCAATTGCATAAAAGTGAGTTCACTCGCAGCGTTACAGATCTCTTCAGATTTTTAGATGTGGACAAAATTTAACTAATATCATATTTGTTGCTATTGAGATCTAGATGTCGCCACATGCTTTTATTTTAAAGAAAAGATAGGAAACTACATTACAAGTGCATCTAATATGGATATAATTAGGTTCCTACAATACTTAAAAATTCAGAAACTTCACATACACTGTAGTGTACGTGGTGACCGAAAGGGTTAATATGATGACAGCAATTTCCCGAAAATAGCGAGCTGTGGATTTTAGGTATCCACCGTGTTCCCGTGATAAAAGTGTAAACAGACGAGTTAGACTTTTTTGCACAAGATAGAGAATCCCGAAAGAACTGCTCAAAATCCAAAGAAGACAATATCATATCTACTTCCAGTCAAATCTCTTGCAATTTACGAGAAGGGATTTAATGCACTCGTTTGATGGAAATAAGTGAACAACGTTGTAGCTATGGATGAAGATGCAATGCTGAACTATGTACATGAAAAAGACGCCTAAATTTTCATTCAATATTAATGGTTCATCTTTATAAAGTATTCATATTACTATATCCGTATTTATATACTCTAGTCACAAGTAGTAAAATCATCTACAGTTTGTTGAAAATATCCGATGCTCAAAGCGGAATTGTATGTCAAAAAAAAAGTTGACATAAGCAAGTTCACCCGGGTTATAGCTTTTTGAAGCAAAATTCAGTAAGGTACGAACCTACAAAGTCAAAAATTTTAACTCGTCAAGAAATTTTTATAGTTCTGAGAAAGGCCGACAACGGGAAGTATTTATTATTAATCAAAGTAAGCTTAAAATAGTTCGAGGAATCTCTGCGTTCATGACTCTTAATTTCAAGATGAGGATCTGATTGGCGTATGTGGTGCATGTAGGCGTAAAGAGTTACATTCACTTAAAGTATAAAATATTATCCAAAAAGCGCAAAAACTTCCATATAATAATCCCCGATACCAAAAGTAACATCCAGAGGGTATTTCTCCTGGTAACTAAAGGCGAACCCGTTAATTATCAGGAATTGTATCAGAAGTATGTTTGACTACGACCAGAGAAAGTTAAACAAGACTATTTTTTTATTCCTATCGTAATGGAAAGTGTACGGTACAACGTGTAGGAATCCATTCCTTTGCGAAAATGCCATCTATTGTTGCTGAATTTCTCAAACCCTGAAGGAGTAGGTAAAGTTTAGCGTCTCTGGCGGCAGTTAGTGACGTTGGTTTAATGTCGCCAAACCGGATAGTAGGATGGAAATTATTGAAATTATATGATAACTACAGGTCAGCTGAGGTAACAGAGTAGTACATAGAAGAATCGGTAGAGAAGAAGAAAAAGGTGTGAAGAACGTTAAATGGAGGAAATAAAACAGACCCGTTATGGAATACAACATCGGTTGCAACCGAAACTCATACCATGGTTCATGGTATCAAGCGCGATACCCTCGTGCTCGGGTATTTTGTTTAGAAGTAACTTTACTAGATTACCATACGGATTTAGCTGAAAAATTGAAGATTGAGGGTGAGCTATATTTGATGTGTTAAGAACTACTATTTGTTTTGCACTGACTCTCCACTGGTGAAAGTATTTTTACATACACCGCCCTGTAGCTGGTATAAATCTAAAATAATGACTGTTTTCGCGCTTGAGTGTCGTATTTATGTTATGATTTTTCACTTCCAAGTCTGACATATATATACATATATATATATATATATATATATATATATATATATATATATATATATATATATATATATATATAAATTAGAACCATAATCTATTGCGCAGGTGTATAGCCTTCACGCATTACTGGAATCCATATGGGTTTCATTTCCACAATAGCTTGGCTTATTGGACTTTCTTCTAGTGCAATGTATGTGGCTTCATTGAATTTACGGCGAGTTGTAGTCTCGCCCTTTGCCACTATCTGTATGTTATCCCATTGGATGCGGTGGTCTTCGTTCCAGACATGTTCGGCGATTCTTGATTATTCTGTTTTTGTTCTCATGTTCCCGAGTTCTCACTTTGAGTGATCTACTGCTCTCTCCTACGTATACCCTGCCGCGATCGCATGGTAGGTTGTACACAGAATTATTGGAATTCTGATCTGAATTGTGTGGTTTGCTTTTGGTTAGTGTTCCCCTGAGCGATCTGTTTGATTTGAAGCCAGTCCGTATCTTGTATTAGCTGCCTATCCTTCGTATTGACATATTTTTGTTGTTATGGGCATGACACTCACTAGAATAGAAGCCTGTAAATGCAAAGTGCATGGTACAGGCGTAACTCAGTGGTACAGGGCACGGTTTCTACTAATTAATCCAAAAGGGTATTCGACACAACTCAACAAAGTTAAAATCAGCAAAAATTTGTCACTAAGGCGCCACCTATTAAATATTTTTATAGCGCGAAAAACGCCATGAGCTAGATCTTGGAATAGTGGGAAAAATATAATATAATATAATAAAATATTAGCAAACAATCATATCACATGAACAGAAGACACTGAAAACCTGAAATACTACTTGAAAAATACTTCGCAAAGCTCACTTACACATAAGTAAAATATTAGGCTTCCTTTATATTCGGCAAGAATTGCGAAAACTAGTACTGAAAATCATTATATATTTTAGGTACAAACTTCCACGTAAAATTATTTACTCAATTAATAATAAAAATTATAACTAGTCAATACGGTAATTAATTATTCAATTTAAAATAATTATTTGCCACAGCAAGAATAAATACAACTCGATCCTTATCATTCAATTAAACGTCACTTAATATTCATTAAAACAAATCAACAAAGCTTACTTTACATTTTTTAACGTTAGTGGTTTTAATTTCCTTAATTAATTTGGTGAAGGTAAATATGCTCCCAAAAATTCAACTACACGTGACTATATTATAATTAAAGCAAAATGTGTTGGATAGGTTTCGCATAAAACTGTGACCCCGCCCGCCCGGTCTCCCCACCCGCAAGACCCCCTTAAGCGTGAATGGTCATAATTCCGAAACGATTGTTCGTGAATATGTCTTACGATCACTCGTTGGGAATTCTGAAAAGGTCCACCAAATATTGTCACTTCCCACTCCCCCCCTGTCACTCCCGTAAGAAAAGGGTAGTTTCTTTATCGGTTTGGTTTTGCCAGAAAATTGGAGATAAAATTCTCCAGGTTTACATTTAAAATACTTATACGAAAAGTGTCGACGAGTGAGGTATTTCTCACCAATTCTTACACCCCCGGCCATTTGAAGCAGAATTGGTCATAATTTCGAAACGATAGCTTGTAGATATCTCCGCAACCACTCATTAGAAGTCTTTCGGCAAGCCGCATCAAACAAGGTCTCTTCCTTCTCCCCCCCATTTTCCCGTGAGGAGAAGTTAAGTGTATATTCTATAATTCTATTAGCCTCTATTTAACATGAATGACTTTTATGATACATAGTGTTCAATATAAAGGTTTGAACCCGTTTTATCTGTAAAGATACAGACGCTAGCTTACAGTCCAGATATCTAAGGACTAAAGAGTCAAGTTTGGGAAACTTACGATTTGAGTAATAAGGAATCGAGTTATTGAGTTATTTGTCAAGTGTGGTTGAAATCTGCCACAGATTTTTTTACCTCTTTTCTCTCGAATTTTATGTAGACATTAAAATGCGTTTAGTTGTATTGTGTTATTGAAGTTGGAATGTATTCAAGCATAAATTTTGGAAGCATTAATTTGGTTACACGTTCTTAGCTTGTTGACTATATTTGGAGTTATTACGTATTCGTGTAGCATACAGCAGTTTGTGTGAATAGTATATAATTTTTGGTTCTCTTATAGTTAATAGAAGGAAGTTTTTAAATTAAAATTTGGTTTACGCGTTGACGGTGTAAATTAGTAACAAAAATTTGAGACGAGAGTATAAAATTTATTTATGTAAGTGTAGGGGATATTCGTATTTTTAATTAATCGTTAATTATGCTATAGTTCAGTCTGAGGTAAAATTCCGTTTTCCAAACTTATTACTTTGTCGTTCAAATTGTTGTCGTAGTTTTGAATGGAATTTAATGTCATGTTGGATGGAAATAGTTTTAAGCAATATAAAATGTTTGGGAAGAAAGCTTTTTTCGTAGTGCAGCTGATAATGAAAGGTTGAGATACGTATAAATATGTCTACAATTTTTTTAAGTTTACCAGTTCATTTCGTGTATTATGTTGTATGAAATAAAATAAAATGAAATAAAAAATTTATTTGAATGACAGTGTCTAGGTTTGAAGAACAGGATGTGTGCGGCTTGTTTCTAGACATTAAGTCAGATTCTTTCATGACTAGGGCCCAATATACAATTTGTGTGTGGGCAGTTTATGTAACGATTTAAAGGAATGACGCGATCTTTCCGGGAAAAGTGTTTTTTTTTGCTTTTCGTTAGAGCGTTAGAGAGTCCTAGTGTAGCTGTTGAGGAAAGAGGAGGAGCGCGGGTGGTGAGCGTAGACGTTTAGAATGTGCAGGGGTTACTCGAGCTTCGTAGGGAAAGTTTACCATACACCCTTAACTGGATTTTTGTATAATATTTGGTCACCCTGGTGACAGATTAGTGTTGTACATCAACTGTTTGTAGTGACATTCTTTATGGGCCCCTCAAAGAAGAAGTTGTGCTAATATTAGCGTTTCTCCTCATTGTGGACTAATTTCGCAGATACTTGTAAATTCAATATAATCATTGGTTATTTCGAAGTTATAAAAGTATCGCTTTTGTAAGATTTGTGTACATAAAGGCAAATAACGTTTGTAAATAAATTCCGGTATGATTTTGACTTAAATATTTTAATCACTAAATTTATTTTTATAAAAATTTTAAAATAAACTGACAGTTGTCGACTGGTAATGCTGTACATTGGAAGTTGCATTGAGGGAGATTTATCGTGCCGGTATACACCGATCCGTCACCAGATGGCCAATTACGAGAAATATCTAGATCGCGGTACTAAGGGAGGGGGAGGATTCAGAGTAGCCAATTGATGTGTACGTGTGTACAAATTAAGATAATTACTTACATACATTTTCTGTGGATAATTTTTTGTTTAATTATATTTGTCGGGCGGATGAATACGCTTTCTTTGTTTACAAATTTTGTTAAGGAACCCTTCGGACGGTTAAATTAATGTTGTAAAAGTGTATTCACCCGTACATTAACCATATTATTGTGATGTTATTGTTTATTTTATTCCGTTTATGCTATAAAAACTTATGTGTGACAGAATGTGTCAAATTTACGTAAGCGACATTATTGATACCCATTTTGGTGTTAATTACAATTAGGATACAATACGTTATTTTGGGAAACTGAAACTTGCAAGGGTCAACCCACTTTAACTATTGTTTACAAAATTGAATGGATTTTGAGTTCTGTATCACACTGACTATTTATCCTACATATTGTCTTTGATCATAATATATGAATAGTGTTTATAAATTGGGTATTATTTCTTTACAGTTATAATATTATTGTGACTCCATTCCCATTATTGCGTTATTAATTACGTACTAAACAGCGACAACGTTCATTTACTTGTCATTACTTAAGTAAAAGCTTTACCGTAACGATAAATGAGAATTCCTCTATTGGAGTATTTGCTGTTTTGAGTTTTGTTAACATAATTTAATTCGAAGGAATAAGTTTTGTCATATAAGGTAAAGTAAACATAAAGTAATCAAATCTTAACCAATCAGCTGGCTTTAACATGTCATTGTTTTGCAGGTGTTTGCAAATATTTTCAAGTTTTATAGTAACCCACTTACCGTCTGGTAATTCATTGATTCACCTCGATTTGTGTCAAAATGCAAGCAAGTTTTTTTGTTTTTTGGAAACTTAGCCATTTTTACTTAGATACTACAACCCCTTTACTGATATTTACAAACATCCTGGCGCCTAAATGATTTGTAACGAACCACTACTGTGACTTACGTATTACGAGATATCTTAAACACTTAAATCGCTAATACGCCCACGACCATTTTTACCATTGAACTACTGACACCCCTTTCCTTATGCGTTACTTCCGTTCTACTACCATTTCCGTCTGCAAAATATTGAGCAGTCAACATAGAGGACATTGGCTAGAGGATATCGAATATTGAATGATTTTCTTATAAGCGCTCTACAGCATATAAATTTCAGGTTCATCGACAAGAGGAGGAGCACACGTGATGCAAGGTAAATTTAACTATTTTTCTCTATCTATATTGTAGTAAAATTTTGTATTTACGTACTCCATATCCGGAGGTGGCGTCGTACGATGTTCCGTGTGAAGGAGAATATTACAAACTCCGTAAGAATGTATATTACGACCCAGGTGTTGTTTAACTTAGTCGGCTTATTTCGGTTTTCCTTATCTCAAATTTTAGTGTTCGTTTGACACGTAACAGACAAAAGGATCTTTAGTGCAAGATTCTTTTGTAGTGGCCACTTTAGCTTGATGTACTGATTGATGTTCTTTGTCACGACTTACTAATGGCGTAAAAAGTGTTTTCTGTAAAATCATTATAACCTCACAATAATTGTAATTTCAAAACAAAAATGGAGTATCTGGAGACAACAATAATTACAATGAAACAACTCGGACGCAATATAAAAATAAAGTCATAAGAAAGGTACGTACCGTAGTCTGATAAGCCGGGGAAAATCACAACAGTTGCCACAATAAGCCTCGATATTACGAACATTTGGGTCAACCGACTTGAAAAACTTTTCCCATTATTTAATTCGAGCCAATTAAATACTTACGTTAAATTGAAATGCGCAAAGGTCTAATTTATAGTGAAGACAAGAAAATAAAGTAAACCCATGTTAATTTTAATAGTCACCAAAATCAGTGGGCTCTTGACATAGATCTTAAAAACTTGTCTTAAATCTGAATTCAATTGGTTTTTAACTTATTGAGTTATTGCGGATTAGAGAAATCCAAATTAATACTTCCTACTCCTTAACCATCACATATTCATCACTACCAATAGAAACAATATTTACCTCTCTCACTCATGCCCTAGACAACCACCACCACCAAAAATCACTAAGACCTATCCATTGGGGTACTAAATATTGTTAAATCTGAATAAAATTTCCTTTCAATTATTGAGTAATAGCCGGTAAACGAAGATATAACCCGAACAAAGATCTTTGGATCTAGAAGGTTAAGCCACAGTTGAGAGAGGGCTAGGTAGGTAATTTCAAGATGTTTGAGAGCGTGAATGTATCATTGTCATTGTCACGTCTTTGACGTGAATATTTGATAGTCAGAGTCACAATATATTGTTGCCAAAACTAGGTGCCCGTTTCCTAAACACAGAACAAAAACAGATACCAGTTTTAGACTGTTTTTGAAATGTTTTGAGCTGCTTTTGACCTTGACATTGAATTTTAAATGCTCGTTCTAAAAAGGTCTGGCATGGTCAACACATTCTATCTCAGACTTACAATAATTAGCTACATGTGTGTCTCTCTGCGACACATGTAAGTTTCCTACGTGGTCCAGAACTGATATAGGTATACCACTCACCAACGCATGCACGTACACAAACGTATTTCAAAAACTACTTTTTTTGGATGATGGGACCTCAAAGGATATTTCCGGTTCCAGTTCAATTTTTAACCCTTTGATCAATTGGAACAACTGTCACTCCATATATAATGATTCGTGTAAAACTGTACTGTAGCCCATATCTACCCCATGCACTATGAAACCAATCCACTTTCGGTACAAACTCCTAGAATCAATTATGAATAGGGCGACTGACCCTGACGGCATTTAACTATCGTTCTTTAAAATACTCCCCCTGTATTGTCTAAACTCTTTTCGATCTCCATGTTATCTGAAGAGTTTCCCTCATCGTGGAAGTTGGAAATTGTCCAACTTAATCCTAAAAAGGGCAATAAAACGGGTCACTAAAGCTATCGACCAATAGCTCTATCTTCTGACCAACAGCCTCTTGAGAATAGAAGTTTCGGTTAGGGTATTACATTAGAAAGGGTGCCTCCGAAATACACTCATTAGTACTGTTGCAGGCCATCTTCGCTAGGAACACTCGGTTTGCCTATTCGCACCATAATTACGCACTAAAAATTCCATGTTACATTAAACGAGAGCAATCTACACTTTTTTGAACGGCCACTAGTTATGGAATGCACCACCCAGTTCCTCTAAACTTTGATTTAAGTGAATTTAAGGTAGCCATCCATAAACATTTCTCGGCAGCCTAACAGTATTACTGACCCCTTCCGAGTGTTCCTGAGTGTTTTAGCACGTTAGGCCAATGTTAGCCTGTTTACTATTAGTAAGAAAAGCATAGATTCATAATAAAAAGACGATTAAAGTAAGTTACAATATCTGCCATCATGGAAACATGTCCCGAGAAGCTCAATTACAACGTGTTTATGACAACCTGGGAGTAGAATGTAAATACTACATCCGCCAGCGAGATTTTACCAACCTGACTGAACTTCTTGAATTGGTCACACCTCCTCGTACACATTCACCGTCACCCAGTCCTAGCCGTCCGAAAGTCCATTTTAGAGGTTTAATTCCGACAATGGAAACGCAACCAACACGATCCCGCGAAGCTAGCAAAAGCCCCGAAAGGACACCAGCAATCACCCAGTATAAGACACCCGCCCGCGAATGGGCTGCTTGACTACAGACCGTGAAAGCCTTCAATACCGGAAAAACAGACCGCTGGTTGCCCCGCATCTCTGAAGAGCGATTATTTCTCTGGATGGTGATACTTAAAACCACCGTATACGCGTTGATTGACACCGGTGCGTCAAGAACCTACATCGGAGAAAAGGTAAAGAACCTATTGATAAATAGCCAAGTATATCCATGCACCTTACACGCCGCAACCGTACGCCTGGCCGACAGTTCCTTTGCCGAAACCCGTGGACTATACATCTTTCCTGCCATATTCGAACAACAAACAGTGCAGATCCCCGGTACTACATGCCCCAGTTATCTACTGAAATAGCACTCGGGTTGGATTTTCTTGAACACCTACATGCTACGTTACAGTTACATACTAAACAGCTAGTGATCGCCGGCACCCCCATTCAATTGCAAGAATACCGTAAGGGAGCGCTAAACCTCGTCGCTGATGCTCTATCTCGTCTCCATGAGGTCGCCAAGCCCTGTCCTGAAATATGTCCCCTAGAAGGAGAAGAAGCAGAAGTGGCCACCTGTACCTGGCATCAACACCTGATTCAACAAACCCGAGATCAGCCTGAACAACACCCGCGCTACAAAATAGAAGGCGGACAATTATACCGATCGTTCCCGAACCCGACGTCTGAAAAAGAAATCGGAAGTCGCACCAGCTGGAAGGTATGCGTACCACAAGCTAAGCTCCGGGACATTCTTAAAGAATGTCATGATGCAGCGACGACAGGACACCTAGGGATTACCAAGACACTTTGTCGTATCTATAGAAATTACTACTGGTCTACCATAAAACAGGATGTAATAAAATACGTCAAATCATGCCCAGTTGTCAGACTTACAAGGGACCTACGCAGAAGCCAGAAGGATATATGTACTTCTCACAACCTGACCACCCTTGGCGTAATGTTAGTACGGTTCTCATCGGACCTTTGCCTCGAAGTAAGAAGGGACATAACTTTATACTGGTTTTCCAGGACCGGCTAACCAAATGGGTTGAGATTAAACCACTCAGAAACGCTACCAGCCCCCCTGTTATCCAAGCATTACGAGAGCACGCATTTTAATCTCCGATAACGGATCCCCAATATACTAGTAAACTATTCCGCGCGTTCCTACAAGAACACAGAGTTTGCCATAGACTTACGCCGCCGTATTCGCCGCATGCGAACCCAGTAGAAAAAACTACTAAAGTGATCGGGACGTTGGTCGCGCAATTTAAGAAAAATAACCAGAAGGAATGGGATGCACACCTCCCGCGCTACTTAATTTAGGTAGGGAACTTGACCCCTCCCCCCCGGCGCCTGGTCAACGCTGAAACAGCCGCCGCCAACAGGTACACTAGTAACTGCAGCCGAGCAAGAGAAACACATGAGACCTAAAGGATCTTCAGGAATTGGCCCGGGACGCGTTATCGAATAACTTCGAAATCCAACGTCACCACTACAATCTCTGTCATAGAGCCTACCGCCCCCAGAAAGGAGATCTCGTGTATCGAAAAACCCGCCATCTCTCCAGTAAAGCTAAAGAGTTTACCGCGAAATTAGCAAAAAAGTATGACGGACCTTACCTAATACATAAAATAAAATCGCCCGTAATTGTAGAACTTCGAGAACCAAGCAGTGGGAAAAGCGCGGGAGAAGCGCATGTTTGAAGAACACCTCTAACATCCCTCATCAGGAAAACCGTTCAACCAATGAGAAGGAAGAAAAGTTAACGGTCATCGAAAAACCGCGCTTTACAATTCATATTAAAGCCACCAGAAAAAAAAGACGCAACAGATATCTTCAATAATGGCACCCGTCATGCTGTCGACTCACCCCCGGAAAAGCCGACGCCGTATTGCCCCGTGGCAACCCCTGAGCTACCACCAACCAGGTACCGAGGGCCTACCCGCCGCCTTCATTACAAGAGATCGGTCACTACCACCTGCACGTCGAGCACCATCACCGGGACCCGTTGCGATGGAGTACGAGTGGGAGTTTTCGCCGCCCCGCGTACATCCGGACGGCCGGCCTCAAACGCCAGATACGCCGACACACCTACGAAAAATCGAGGAAGTGACCAGACGTTTGTCCCAGCTAGAAGTCCAGGACAGAGAACGACCGTCTACCCTAATGCCCCCCGCCACTTTGCTTACAAGTTTACGTTTGAAGAAGACAGTGTTCCATTTTTTTAGATATAAAATCCAGGCAGACTTTTAAAAGATTTTTCTTTCCAAGAGCGTAAAACAAAAATTAATTTAGTATTGTTTCAAAAATAGAATAACCAAAATATCTCATCCACAATTTCTTAATAAAAATTTAATGATCTTAAACAAATAGTGTAAAATATTCATATCCTGGAAAATGGTTAAATAAATTACTGTTTAGTAATCATTTAATTCAAAATTCTAGTAAATAACTAATATTGATAACAATTTTTTCCGCTTATTTATAATGTTACATTGAACCTCATAAATATTAAAAAAAATATATCAAATACAGAATATAAAACAACAGCAAAACCTGTTAAATCGTTTCAATACTTATTTCCAAAATTCAAAGGTGTAACACACCCTTTAAAGAAATCTAACGTTCTTTGCAAAATTAACTGCCAAGATTATAGCTTGTGAAGACCCAGCAGCCCAATACTATTCTTTTTAATTATTTGTTAATTGCCCAGAAGTAATCCAGTTACGTAAAGTTTCATAACAGTAAAACAAATTGCAAAAGATTGCGCGATATTGCACCACAAATAATAATTTTAATCCCCTCCGACGTAGATTTCAAAAACGCATCAAATATTTTTACGTCAGAGAACCCTCAGTCAATCGCTAATGGAATCCCCGTCAAACAGAAGCTGTATCCGCCCTCGCGAATTCTCTTTGAAAACCGCGACACGATACCTAAAAAGATCAAGATCCGATATAGTTCGCGCGCGCTTAGCCTGAACCGTCGTGTACGCCGCCTGCCGATCACCGTTTACGATTATCCTGAAACCGTCGCGCTACTAAGCCGCCTGACTACCTGGTGATTACCTGCCTGCCGCCGTGTTCCGAGATTAAAAGTACGTGAGTTGAGTACAGACACCTAGATAGTCAACGGACTGTAAAGACCGAAAGCTATCTTACATTCACAGTACATACATTCGAAGTTGCTACAACAGGCTGTAGAGTATGGAGTCACCTTCCACATATACCTACACCGAGTCGAATGGTGGAGACGAGCTTAATGCCCTCTATTTCTATCACACCACGGAGAACGCAGTAAAATAGCACCACTAGGGTTAGTCCCAGACTGTGGACTGTCTTCTCATTTACACACTCAGCACACAACATTACTCCAACCACGTCTAGCACACCTAACCAGAAAGAGACACCTAGAGATACTCACAGACTCGATTGTTTACCTAAGAAGCCGCTCCCGCAGTCTGCCTAAGAAGCGCTTGTTAAATCACATCCACAGCTGTGACAACGTCCCCAACCGACGAGAGTTTGTGTAGAACGATTAAACTTAGCTCATACTAAGAACGCAAATAAGTGAATACTTAATAAACCGTTAGTCCATTTGAAACAATTTCCGTAATTGTTTAATCTTATGGTTATGAGTTTACCGGGTTAGAATCGCACGTACGTAGACACTCAAGTTATTAAATATAAAACTCGTTCAAATCATAAAACCCCTTTACTTTTATTTCCCGCAATTATGAAAATTAGCTTGTGTACGAATAGGTAAACCTTTTGGATTAGCAGCTAGACGCGTAAAAGATTCAATATAGGGAATAAAAACAACGCGTGTACGTTTGGTTAAATTGAACGAAACTCTCAATTGAGGTTAAATCCAAACTATAATAATTAGACGAATACGGAAGGACCTTCGTAACCTTCCTGCCTTGAATCTAGTAAAATTAGGGGTGTTTAAATTAAGAAACGCGGTGCATTCACTTTCGTACCATAGAGATAAAATTATCTTTTATCCCAAAAAAATAAATACGCTACTTAGTAATTAATTCTAATTGTTGAGAGAATTAATAACTAATAGGGGTAAATAAAATAATCCCGCAAAGCTAATTGGTAGTTAAAACAATAAATCCTGTGGAGTAATACATTCAAAGCAACGTTTACCTTGATACTAAACACCGACTTCATATCACATGAATACGACCTGCGCGGTGACGCTAGTAATATCGATTTTCTTCCATGACCTACATGTGAACGCACGCCTTAATACTTTATGTAAGAACGATAACGTGTTCTACTGGCGCCCTATTCCAGCTCCCATTAGTCAGGACCGTAATAGAAGTTTACTGGATAATTTTCAAGGGTCTATTTTCGTCCTAATTCGTTCGTAATCCGGCTACAGTCAAATAACATTAACTTATATGTCCACAGAAACGTACTAGGACGGAGTGACAGCCACGCAGCCGAAGCTCCAGTTCATTAGGATTTTAATTTATGCTAAGTTGAGAGATTTTTAGTAATAAGTTATTTAGTTTTATATCCATTATAGGGGAATATACGTTTAAACCATTTTACTCTAATTATTCAAGGTGAACAGTGTTAGCCTAAATACTCAGTATTTACGAACCATCCCCGTCTGGTTGAAGCAGATACGAATGAGCTAGTTGGAGGCAAATTAAAATAAACAATATTAATTATTGTAAGCAAAGGGGCTTACAAGCTCATGCTGTATAGGGCAAATTTCGCGCAATTTGGACTTAAGAATAAATTTTCAGAAACGTGAATGCAGACTTAATAAAATTTCTTGTAGTTGTTCAAATTATAATCATTATTTCAATTTTAAAAATACCAAAATTATAAGTGAAAAACTATTAAACAGAAGACTTATTTTATAAATGATCGAAATTTATATAGAAAATTCAACCACTAACAAAAAAACGGATGGTTTGAACATCATTAGATTAATATTTTAAATTATAAGAATACAGTTAGACCTCATATTAAATAATCATAATTTACATAAATGTATGTTTGTTATAGTGTATGTGTTTGAATGTTGGTGCTTTAAAATTCATGTTACATACCCTGTGTCCCAAATTCGATGCTCACCATTGGGACCTCAGCTATTATTAGAGTTAGAAGATTGGTTAAACGGGGAAAGTTTTAGAGAATTTTGGTCTCAAATACAATCCGTTTACAACATTTCTATGATGCATTTACTTTTTTAAATATTTGAAAAAAATTGAAAATCGCCCGTTTCGTTTTTCGTTAATAACTCATTAACCAATGATCTGACAACTTTTTAGATTTGACATTATTAAGACACTTTTTATCAAGGAATGTTTTTATCGTAATTAGAACCGCCGGTCACCTTTTGTTTTTTCCATTTTGTTTTTCTTATGAACGCCATTTTTAGTTCTTGAATTTTTGATAATGCTAAAAAGGAGCTTTTGAACCATGTGTCACATGTCGCAAAAATAATTCAGTTTTCTAGTGAAGAAACTTAAAATTGGCAACGTCGCATTCAATAATTTTTATGACTATTGAGAAGAATAACATACGTGAAGAAAATGAAGCGCAAATAACATGTTTGAGAATGAAATTGACTTTTACTATTAACGAATAACGAATAAAAGCGAATTACTCAACTAGTCACACTGAGAATGCAGTGTGGAGTCTTATGGAGCACACCGTTGCCGGTTGTCGTTATGCTGGGATCGGTTAAAGCTCAAGCGGCAAATTTCGCCGCTATCACAGATTCGCTAAAAACTTGTTGGAAGTTTAATGATGTTTATACCTTCGCCTTTGTTTAAATGTTTTCAATAATTAATAATAATGAACAATAAATTTCAAAATTACAAAAGAATTATTTCAGGAAAAGTTAATTTAAGAAAAACAAACAGAGAATTAATTGTACAAATAAAATATTTACACTTTTTGCACTATTTACACCCGACGTTTACTATGTTTTCAATAATTAATAATAATAAACAATAAATTTCAAAATTACAAAAGAATTATTTCACGCAAAGCTAATATAAGAAAATCAGTATTATATTTAGGGTTGTTTGTTTACTTTTCAGTTACATTAAAAACTCATTAAGATATCTTCCCGCGTAAGCTTGGTTTGAAATGACGTAAATGCATTGTAAGTAACTTTCTAATTAATACAATTGTTTAACGATATTTAGACCGCCTTGAAAATTCATATTTGAGAATTTTGAGTGATTTTTCAACTAAAATTTTCGTATCGTTCGCAAAAAATAAAAAGTTTTTCATTTGTGTCCAACTTTTTGGCGACACTGTATAATAACTTCAGAGCCGACCATGTCACTGCCATCGGACAACCGGCAACACAGTATGCCGGCCTCCCATTACAAATACATTGTCTATACCCCGCCACACTGCATTCTCGTTGTGACTCGCACTATAGTTGAACTGTTTCATTAAAAGTCTACTAAGTTCCTCAATGTTTTATAATAAGTTTAATGTATATTCATCCTTACACTGTTTAATACCGTTTGCAAGTTATGTAAACTTGTTGATCATTTACTGATAAAAAAGTTATCAATAACGTGTTAGGTACAATAATTAAAATAAATAGGTAGTGAAGAAAATAAGGTGTGAACATTTTAGAAATTGAAATTAATCTTTATTATTCATTAGCTACTGTGGGAATGGCAATAAATTAACAAATACTAAGGTCTATTAAAATTATTTAAAAATGCTGTCTAAATTAACTTATTTAAATTGTTCGTTATGCCTAAAGCCTGTCCGGTAGAACTGAACGGGTATCGGATTAACAAGGAGGATTGTCAATATATGGTTCTATTGTGCTTGAAACCGCCTTAATGCTTTGCTGTCTCGTACTTATTGTACGTGACAAAGAAAGATGGATATATTATGAATAATGCCTCTATTTCTGCCGAACAAAAGCGTATAATAAAAAAACAAATAGGTATAATAAAATGCCAGTGGTTCTCAACACTGCTTTAACATTACATTTAAAATTTATGGAAGAATGCAAGTTTTTATAATAAACATTTATAAAAGCCATTCATAATAATGAATATTCGATTAAGTATAGGTATTTCAATTTACATTTAGAAAGTTCATTGTATACCTAAGTATGGTAATGACGTTTTAGTGTACTCCAATTACAAAAGAATCCAAATAAATATGCAATACTGTAACAATAAGTAATTAATAATAGATTATTATACCATTTGTTATTGTTGTTATAAGTATAAGTGAAAGGTGTCAATTGAAATTACTTATAGGTAATTAGTAATCGATTATTATTTTTATTATACAAAAGTTGCATTTCTTCACAAATTATATAATGTTAAAGCAGTGTTGAGAACCACTGGCATTTTATTATACCTATTGAATTTCTATTCTACCTGCATCTGATTCTTATTGCCTTGTCATTATGTGTGAAAGTTGCAAACGCTTTTGTTCGGCAGAAATAGAGGCATTATTCATAATATATCCATCTTTCTTTGTCACGTACAATAAGTACGAGACAGCAAAGCATTAAGGCGGTTTCAAGCACAATAGAACCATATATTGACAATCCTCCTTGTTAATCCGATACCCGTTCAGTTCTACCGGACAGGCTATACCATTGTGTTCTATGCATTTTTCACACAGTTTTTTTACAGCCTTGCAAGTTCTTCTAGCGATATTTCTATTAATAGAACGTAGACTATCAACTGTTTTACGTTCTAATATCTCGTGTATATCAGGCGGTCAGTCATATACTTGGTTTTTAACATTACCCCATAGAAAAAAATCTAAAAGGATAATGTCAAGTGACCGCACTGGCCAAGAAACAGGTCCCTTACTGGAAATTACGAGGTCATTAAAATGCTCAAATAATAATTCACGGGCCCGTCTAGTTTTATGAGCAGGACACCCATCTTGCTAAAACCAGATCTGTTGTATTTGTTCAGGTTCAAATAATCTTATTAAAGGAAATATTTGATTTACGAGCAATTCCGCATATCCAGTTCCATTTAAATTGTCGTAAAAAATGAATAAACCTATCAGATGGAAATCTAAATTTTCATAAAAAAAAAGTAAATGTAAAAGCAAACAACAACAATAAAAATTACCCATCATGCCATACCAAACGTTAAAACCAAATTTAATTTGAAATCGTCTTGGCGCTGTCAAATGTGGATTTTCTCTCCCCTAATAATGATGGTTGTGCCGGTTAAATCCACCACAGTTAGTGAAATGGGTTTAATCTGTCCACAAGACTTTCGTCGGAAAATTTTTGAAGATACCACCGACAAAACTGTAGCCTTCTAGGATAATCGGTGTGGTTTAGTCCTTGAACAATTTTTGGTTTATACGGGTAATATTTATTTGATTTGATAATTCAGTGGACGGATGAGTTAGTACATTAATTTCGTTGTTTACTTGTCTTGCTGAAATTTTTGGATTGTTGTCTATTGTTTGTATAATCGTATTTTTTATTGCTTTATTATACTTTTGGTATTCCTCTCTTTTTATTCCGAATTGTCCTGTGCGGCTGTTGTATTTCGGCATATTTTTCAATATACACGTCACTTGCAAGTTTAGCGTTTTTGTCAGATTAAAATAACATTCCAACATATCTATTTTTCCGTCATTAGTAAATTTTCGCACCATTTTGATTCTAAATTAATACTTTGATAGGAAATAACACAAAAATGCTTTACTAAATTATACCCGTCAAACAGATACGAAAATAAATACCAATATCAACTTTTGTTTTTAGCCTACTAGATTAGCAAAAAGTTTTTAATTGACAATAGCTTGATTTATTTCTAAAAGAAAATATTCACAAAAATTATTTCTAATTTTTACTAGGTAACAATTTAGTGGGGTTGCTAAATTTCACACATACTTAAAAAGATAAAAAAAAAAAAAAATTATCAACTATAATATTAGGAACATACTTTATTTTAGTTGTATGTGATAAGTTATTGACGATTTTTTAAATGTTAAACCATAAACAAGTGTAATTTATTTACATAACTTCTTGAAAAAGGAATAAAAAAGTGTAAAGAACAATATATACGGTAAACTTATTATAAAACATTTTAGATCTTAATAGCCTTTTAATGAAACGATTCAACTAGTTGAGTAATTCGTTTTTATTCCTTATTAGTTAATAATAAAAATTAATTTCATTCTCAAACATTTTGATGCTTCATTTTCTTCACTTATGTTATTCTTTCTCACACAAGACCTTGAATGGTAACAAAAATTATTGAATGCGACGTTGCCAATTTTGAGTTTCTTCACTAGAAGTAAGAAAATTCAAAAACACCTTCTAAATGAGAATTATTTTTGTGACATGCGACACATGGTTGAACAGCTCTTTTTTAGCATTACCAAAAAATCCAAGATTTACAATGGCGTCCATAAGAAAAACAAAAGTTAGTATTACTATGGAAAAAACAAAAGACGATCGGCGGTTCTAACTACGATAAAAACATTCCTAAAAGTGTCTTAATAATATTAAATCTAAAAAGCTGTGAGATCATTGGTTAATGAGTTATTAACGAAAAACGAAACGGACGATTTTCAATTTTTTTCGAATATTTAAAAAAATCAAAAAAATTTTATAAACGGATTTTATTTGAGACCAAAATTCTCTAAAACTTTCCACATTTAACCAACGTTCTAATTCTAATAATAGCTGAGATCCCAATGGTGAGCATCGAATTTGGGACACAGTGGATATTATAGTTACCTGTTATTATGTCAATACTGTTTGATATTTAAAATATGTGATTAATTGCTGTAAGTTCTGTAGTTTATGTTTGTTTCGCCTACTATTAAGTTGCTTATAGGTCCTGACGAAGCAAATATATTTTGCGAAAGCTCACAAGAAAATTGATTGATTGGCCGTTTTAGCCAAAACACTCTCATAATTTACATTTATAAACATAAACTTTCATTAAAATCTGTTAACAAACTGGCGCCGTCACAAACTGCCTCAGAATGTTAAAATGCTGTTTATAATAAATGTGCACACAGATCTCAATATATTATAAACTTATTTTTTTTGCATTCGAACTATTTAAAATATATAACAAGTGACACTATGCCTTATCATTTGAGTATTTTTATGGGATGAGCGAGCGTAACTAAGCGAGCGGTGTAATTTATGCGAAAAATGTTAAGGATTATTCAGATGCGTTCATCGGTTTATCGCTCATTGACTCATTAATTTACAAAAACAAATAATAAATACGTATATTAATCTATAATTCCCGAAAATATTTCATCAAGAGGTTGCTTTCATCACTGTGTATTCAATATTAATATTAATAAATAAACGAGATCATGTGAAATGCGAAATGAGTAATGCCTAATTATTATTGGTTTATGCACCAAGTGCATGTGTGTTAAATGTACCTTAACATTCATGTTAAATATGGGTGAGCATGCTACTGAACGGTAAAATGTTTTTTTTTGTATTGTACTCTTATAGATATCTAAAGTTGAGTTTTTCCAACAGTTAAACGTACATACTTACGTGTAAATTCATTGTCTACATTACATCCTTCCAATATACGCTTTGCATGTTGAATTCTTGTTTTTATTACCGGAATACGTTCCACTACGCAAATAAATGTTAAATTAACAGTGATCCAAACCGAAAAACTTGACGTTCTGAATTGAATCTCCTAATCACCAATGTTTATTATTTGAATACCTGTTTTAATAATTGTCGAAATTTAATTAAAACAAGAATGAATTCGTTTACTGGTTTTAATTAATCACTTTTCTAATATTCGATATAAATGTATAGGATAAGTAGGAAATTATTAATAATTAATTAGAACATTAACACCACATTACACTAATTTCACATTAAGGTTCCTTTACAAATAAATTTAAATGAATTGCAGCAGGAATTAGGATTTAATGATACACTCATAATCATTATCCGTAATGACATAACGTGTGGTTAAAACTAAATCTGTTAGAGATTTACAAAAGAAAAAGTTGTTTAAAGATCTGCGGTAAATTAATTTAGACCTATAAAAGCCCAATTTTTAGACGAATAGTTATCAGTTTCCTAGCATTCTTCAAATAACAATGTTTTCTAAGGTAAGTTAGAGCAACGTGAAATATAAGTAATTTAATAGTCTTATTTATAGATTATTGTCATTTTCGCTATTGCGTCTTTCGCAAACGCTGGATATTTAGAACCAGCATCAGCCTTAAGAGTCTCTGTATCGGCTCCATCACCAGCTGTAAGCCTTGTTTCTCCAGCCGTCACCAAAACCGAATACATCCCAGGATCATATTCATCCTCATACAGAAGCGATGTTATCACACCAAGAGTGAAATACACCGAAACTCCAGGTGTCAGTATTACAGTACCTCAACCATCTATCGCCGTTGCACCAGCTGTTGCACGTGTAGAACATGTTGAACTTCCATCAGTCGCACGAGTTGAAAAAATTATACCATCTGTTTCACGAGTGGAACACATTGCACCAGCATTTACATCAGCCGTTCTTCCATCAATTTCTAAAATAGAACACATTGCTCCAGCTGCTGAAATTATCCCATCGGTAGCTAGGTTTTCATCAGGCCTGATTGCAGAACCTTCAGTTTCAAAAACAATTGCAATTGAATCTGCACCTATTGTTCGTTCAGCGTTTGACTTATCAACTAGTTATGGACTGGCTGGACATGTTTTAACTGCTCCATTACCACTTGCACGTAGTTTTCTTGGGCAATCTGCATTAGATATACCAGTTACACGTGGAGTTTCCGTTGGACATGTATTTTAAATTGATTTTAAACTAGCAAGTTTTATATGAAGCACACTTTTGAATAAATTTTTAATAATTATGTTTTTGCGTTTATTAACCCTGGTCAATCCTAATTTGTGTCATAAAGTGTAAAACAAGTTTGTTTCTCTCAAAAATATGAAAAATTCTTAGGTTTTGTTATTCTAGAAAAAAACACCTATTTCAAAATTAATTAAAACAAGTGTTTGAAAATATAAACTTTCACCATTATTCCACATATTAAAATACTTACCTTTTTTGGGTTTTTTAATGGTCTATTTGTATATTAAAGTTATCTATTAAAATTGTGTAAGATGTATAAAAAGCTTTGTGTAATTTGAAAAATTGAAAACATAAACATTGTATTTCAAATTTCAGGAGCTGTTGGAAGATGATTTTGATCGACGAAATTAATTTTTGAACAAATGCAACAATTCAGTTATGGTAAAGCCAATTTTGTAAAATGAATATTTTTCCAATGAAGCAACATTTGCTTTCACGGAATATCACACCCAAAACCATAAAAAATTGAACGTTTTGTGCGGCATAATTGACGGAAGAGTTATAATTCCTTACTTCTTCGAGGATACTTTTATTGGTGCGAAATATTTAGGCTTTCTTTAAATTGACCTCATCCCCACTGTAATAACGTTGTATCCGGATTAAAAGGGGCCGATATGCACCACCGTGACCATTTGCAACATGATGGAGCGCCGCCACACTATGCTTTACCTATTCGCGCTTATTTGGATGAAGTTTTTCCAAATCGTTGGATAGATAGAAAAGGGACAATTGTGTGGCCAGCCAAATCGCCAGATTTAAATGCTCTAGCTTACTTCTTGTGGTGATACTTAAAGAGCAAACTATACGCGATGCGACCGTCCAACTTTGAAGATTTAAAAGCACGAATTCACCAAGAAATTAGAAACATTACAGATGTCACTCATAACCTTGAAAAATCATTTGTTAATCGCCTTGGCTATTGTCAGATTATTAACGGTGCTCAATTCGAACATTTAATTTAGATTAATGGAATCATTTTACAACTAAATTAGGCCTATACCCAAAATATTGTCTCTGTTTCAAAATATATTTTATTAAAAAAAATCATTTGAATATTTATTATTAGAAATGATACATGGTATCCATTTAGGTAGAATTTTTTCTTCAAAATGACCACATCTTCTAAACTACCCTGTACCACATAATCAAACCTTACATTGAAATAATGGTCAAAGTGAGCTGAGTCCAAATTTGAAGTAATATATGGGGTGTCCCATTTAAAAAAATATGCACCTTAGTTCGTTATACTACTTTTGAAAATTTTGTTCTCCAATTCCATGAAATAAGGGAGGTATCACCCGCAGGCGCAAGTTTGGGACACCCTCTATTAACATAGTCCATATGTATCTTGTCGTACGTAAAAAGATGCACTTTATAATTCTGCAATAGAAAATGATGGTTGACATTTAAAAAAAAAATGTCGATAACGTCATATCTTTTTTTACACCCTGTATATTTCACTTTTAGGCAAAAAATTGAAAATAAAAATCGATGGGTCCGAGCGTTTTCTTCCTAAACTCAAATTAGAGTTTTAATTGAAGTTATCCGCTACTTTACGAGCACACTGCATATAAAATCCCATAACAATATTAGAGAAACTAAATAATTAAAATGTGTAGTCAACTAACATTAAGTTAAATTTAAGTAAAAACGTCTTTACAGTTGTAACGAAAGCTAAAGAAGAATACATCATCTCAATGACAATTACAACCTGGACTAATGATTTGTGTAGGTTTCTGAACGATGGCCCACCCTGTATGCATTCCTGAGGAAATTCAATAAACTTCTGTAGATATGACTACAATTGTACTGACCTTGCCTGGCGCTCATATTAGGGGTCATTATTTAAATATTGAAGTTTTAAGAAATAAACGATTCAATAAGTGGGTTTTCCTACTAATCTTCTAGGTATATGAAGATAGCCGGAACACTTTTTGAAAAATGTGATTTAAACATGTGTATAATTAGGTGTTAAGTTATGCGCCGTTTAAAATTAAATTTTGGGCTTCTATAGAAAACTTTTAGCAAACTTTCTATAAGCACGGTTAACTTCACGGAGTCGTGAGCGTTAGGATAAATAACTATTTTCTTATGCAATAATTAAGCACCAATTAGGCGCCATTTTAATAAAATTTTGCACCTGTATAGGAAAGAAGTTATAAAGTTATAGTAAAATTACATTGATACGGCTACCTTCACAGCCGTAATTTTTGCATAAATCAATTTTCCCTTATGTAGTCATTAACCGCCAATTATGCGCCACTTTACGCCGCTACAATAACATTTTGCGTCCCCATAGGAAACATAGTTTTGCAAACATGGCTAACTTCATAGCCGTACGAATAAATAAGTCTCTTTTTGCGCGATAGTAAGGCATCTATTATGCTTTGTTGTGCGCCGTTTCGGTTAAACTTTGCGATTCTATAAGAAACAAGTTATTGTAAAAATGATATCAATAGGCCTAACTTAACTCCCATGCACCTCTCAATAAATTAATTTTTTCTTATTTCGTACACGCTAATTATGTACTGTTTTGTGCTGTTAAAGCAAAATGTATTGTCTCAATGGAAAATAAGTTATACAAAGATTACATTCACATGGCTAATCTCACGGTCGTTAACTTCTGCATAAATAAATGTTAAAGGTTTATTTTAGCTCGACAAAACCTGGTTTGTATAATTGTTTCTATCCGGATAACCATTTGTTTTAAAATACATATCTTTTTTGGGTTTTTAATTATGCACTTGTAATTAAGCGCCAATTACGTGCAGATTTGCACCGCTAAACTGAAATTTTGCGCCCCTATAGAAAGTAGGTTATTGCAAAGATTATCTTGACAATACTAAATTCTTAGCTCTTATAAATAAACTACTAATAATACAAATAAAAAAATTAATACAGCAAATATATCTATAACAAAAGGAGTGGCGTTTTAATAATAATACAAATAAAAATAAGAAAAATACACGTTAGGCAAGTAAACCGGTAAACAACAACACACTTAAATAAATACATTAGGGTATAACAAAAAAGTGGTTTACGTAGAATTTAACTGCTTTTTACTTTAACGGCGCAAAACGACGCAATGGCGCCTAGTTAATACATCAGAAAAAATTGATTTCTTCAAAGCTTCAAAGTTGTGAAGATAGTAGTGTTGAAGTTACGTTTACAATAACTTCGTTTTTATAGGGGGACAAAATTTAACTTTAATTATGGCGCAACAAAAGATTAATTTACAACTTGTTTCTTATGGGGCGCAACATTTTATTTTAGCGGCGAAAAATTGCGCATAAATGCCGCTTAATTACTGCATAAAAAATGATTTATGGGACAGTTTACGGCTGTGTAGTTATTCATGTCAAAGTAATTTTACAATAACTTCTTTCCTGTAAGGCCGCAAAACTTTACTTTAACTGCGAAAATGGGTGCCTAATTATCGTGCAAGAAAAGACTAATTTATTCATGAAGTTATGAAGTTCGCCTTGTCGACATAATTTTCGGAGGCTCAATATTTTATTTTAGTGGCATAAAATGGAGCATAATTGGCGAATAGTTGCGAAATAATAAAAAACTGTAACGGCGCGAAACGGAACATAATTATTACCGAACAAGAAAAGATTGTTTTATTCATAATTCATAATAAAACCACAGAAATGGAATTCTTTGAGTGGTATCTGTTCTTATTAAAAGGCAATAAATATTCTGCCTGTTTTAATGTGATTCTCATCTTCGTTAAGCTAGTTTCTAAGCTAAACGAGTTGTTTATCAGCTACGGTGTAGCCAGGTGGAGTAAGAGTTAGGATTGATTAATGTGAGGGTCCACTTTTGTACCCATAAAACCTGGTCGTATCTAAACCAATGTAGCCGATTCGTATATAGACTCAAATAAGTGCATCTCCATTAAAAGTGTTGTTAGATCATATACCGACTGACGTAGAGGTTTTGTTTCTCAGCTGAAGAAGGATTCATACCTCAGACAAGTGCGCCTCTGCTAAAAAATTATTTTCAACTAACACACACACACACACACAATATATATATATATATATATATATATATATATATATATATATATATATATATATATATATGTGTGTATAGAATAAGCTGTGAACATCTAGACTAATGCGTATGATTCATGTCTAGATTAAGGTAGACAGGATCGCCTAAAGTAACGGCTCGTTTTGTACTAAATAAGGGGTTCATATTGGGACTAAGGAAAAGGTATCGTATACAAGAGATTAATAGCTCTATAAATCAAAACTGGTATCTGAAAACGAAGAACCAGATCAAATTGGCAACGAACTAGAACACCAGCCAGTAGAGTTAAATACAACCTTGTCAATTCCTACATATATATCCAACCTCTCAAGGTTTGATAACCCCATTTGGAAGCCCATAAAACATAAGTAACAACATCCCCTCCCATGCGGAAATACTCAACACCACCAGGTCCATGGGTAATAAATGATAAACAAAAGGCCGACCTCTTCGCCGAGTGCCTAGCTGAAACGTATTAATCTTAGCCAAAGTATGAACTAATCATTCTCCCTTTGCTGAGGAACACGCTCATAGCCAAGGTATGAAACGCTTCTTAAAAGAGTTGCACCGAAATCAAAAAACCCTTTCGCATAGAAACACAACCACAACTTAGCAATGATATGAACCATCACTTCCTTAACGGAGTCACACTTATTCAGTTTATAGAAACGTCTGTAGCTAAGAAACGAATCCCCCACTTTATTTAATATTAACCCTTCAGCGCTGTTTTACATGTTTGAGATAAGAACACGGTTTAGCATGGAAACAGACTTTTAATTTAGCCAAAACATTATCCAATTTAGTAGAGGTAAAAACCCTATTTATTTTTGCAGAAAATTTAATCCTCACCGTAGCCAAGAAGTGATCCATATATGTGAAAAACAAACCTTAGCTAAGATCTGGCCCATAAGCGTGGTCTTGACTTTGAAGAAGTCACTGAACTGCATGAACTGACAACACCGCAAAACTTGATATATGGCGCATTATAGAGTGGGTTAGAAGCCGATTTGCTATACTACTAACGATATAGACAGATTAAAGTTACTGAATTGTTACCTTTATAATTCATTTTAAATTACCCTCACTTTTGATGTCTGCGACACATTTGGTTAACTACCTAAAGTTTGTCGACAAAGTCAATTGCAGTATGAAGTTTAAACTTGATAGTAGAAAATAGTATAACTGATCTACTATTTTTACTGAATTCTTGCTTAATTTGTTCCTTTATTGTTGTGAACAAACTAATATGATTTTCGTCAGATCGTTTTAAATGTGCAAATACATTTTATACAATTTATGGAGTCAGTGGTCGTTTTTATTACACCCCATGGTCTAAATTGCACAAACAATGACCACATAGGGATGGTGGAAACACGGATTTAAACATTTACTGTGCTTTTCAACTTGAAGATAAATTTGTAGTACCTTTTACACAATATTTCTTTGTGATACCTGCTTTGAACGCTGGTCACTTATTTTTCAATACGGATTTAATACAGAACAATCCAAAACTATATATAGCACATAATAATGGAGAAAATAGATTTGGTTTATACCACAATGACCTATAATCACACAATATATATATATATATATATATATATATATATATATATATATATATATATATATATATATATATATATATATTGAGATGAATCTAATTAGATGCATGTAGCTATATAATTTCCATAGTGAAATTTTGTTTTAGTTTGTACGAAAATGGTACATTTCCTTAAATGATTATAGAATAGGATGATTAATAGACATTGAGGTGTTTGAGAAATTTAAGATATTTCCTTAATGTTGTGTTAATAATGATAATTTTTGGTAATAGACAACAGAGTACATAAAAGTATAGGGGATGTTTGTTTTCGTTTTTCAATTAATTCAATTTTCTTTTATTTTTATAAGTTTATATTAAACAATATTCCCTAACGACATGTAATACGGGTTGTGGTTGACAAAAATAATGTTACAATTAGAGATAGGCTGGTATCAATGTCACAATTTACTTGTGCGCAGCCGAGTTTTGTGAGAACATTCGTATTGGTGCGTTAAACTCATAATGGTGCAAAACTTATATAAAAACAGAACAAGCACATTAATGGGTGACTATATTACATGGATCATGCAATAGATCTGGAATTATTGTGTTTAATTCAACAGTTCATCACATTAAACTAGTGTATGACAACATTCCGACACTAGTCGTAGGAAAACTTATCAACCTACAAAAGTGATTAAATAAACTAATTTGTAACTTAAACTATAGTTCTAAACACTTACATGAACAGTTTTTGTGTTTAAAAAGGTGAAATTTAACATTAATTTGATAAAGACAATGTGAGGTTATGTCATTTCCTCGAACATACAATTTTTGTGAAAAGTAATTTTAATTGAGACAATTCCAATAAAATAAATTAGTAGAGGCAAAAATAATAAGGTAGCCTCAATTTTATGATGTAATTCCTTATTTTTATGTTCAATTTTGTTAATTTTAGTTTGTAAGAATTGTGTTAAATTTAAGAATTTTTCCTTTCAAATTGGCCGCAGGCATGTTTGAGATGTATATTAGGGTGCAGTAGCTTCCCCTATTCCTGTGGAGATACTTTTCAAGCCTGTAAATTGCATAGAATTAGTTTAATTTCAATAAATAAGGGTAGAAATCAACATAGTAATTAAGTGTCCGATTTAGATCTTGTTTGGTCTCAAAATTTAGAGAAATTTATGTAGATTTTGGAAATGTTTTAGATTTAAGAAATGTTAAATAGGAAGAAAGTTATAAGGTTTTAAAGAATTTTCGTAAATTAAGAATTGTGTTAACCAATAGGAATTAAGCAAAATTTCTCGTAACTAAGGAAACATTCGAAGAATTTGGTTGTCGAGTAAAAGATATAAATACAAGCGTTTTAGCTTCTCTAGATCTCTTGATTTTCAACTTTTGCAACAACTTGTCAGAGCAAGCTGTTGCGATTTGTTTTTGAAAATATAAGTTTAAACAAAATTTTAAATCACTTCGGGATTATAATAAAGTGCGGTTTAGTTTCGGAAGTGATCACGAAACAAGTGATAGTCTGTTGTTCGTGAAATAATTTTAAATAAGGTTAGTTTACCTTTTCGAACCATAATTCGGAAGTTTCGTTTAGTTATAAAAATTTTTCTGACGTTTCGACTTTGTGTATTTAAATATAAATCGTATATGTTGATGTGCATACTAAATTGTGGTGTCCATAAGTTAATTTCATTATACACCCTGTTTATTAAAAAGTGTTTTAATTTACGACAACCATCCATATTCCATGCTCATTCAAAAATTTACTTTTGAATGCAATTTATTAAAGAAGCAATAAACCTAAAACAAAGATTCGTCAACATTATAATATTAATAGTGAAACTTACCGAAGTGAATAAGCTGATTATCGTAAAGAAAACTTTGGATGTTCGAGGGGCAGAATAGCAGTTTGCAGCAGCAGGTGTTTACTATCGTCTTGTGCAGCAGATACCCACGAAGACAAGGACCAATATGTGAGTACTTTGTTGACATTGATAATATATTGTTATGTTCACAATTTATATCCTTTGTAATAACAATGATGTGCAACAACAAGTATGCATGTTCAAAGGGAATATTATTCGTTCTGGAATTTTAAATGTTTTCTTGATAACTAGTTTTTTTTTATTAATCAAACATCTTTATACTTACGGGTTTGTCAAATTTCACTTTCTTTATGATATGTCATATGGTTGCGGATTCATTGCGCACGCTCACTATAATTTTAAAAGTATTTGTTATGTACAGGGTATAACGCAAATATTTATGCGAAGTAAAGATTATAATCCAATTTATTTAATCAATTAAGATTTTTTTTATTAAATAGGACATTACCTTAATGTATTTTGATCATGTTAACTATGGTTATTGTAGTTAAACCAATAAGTTATTTCAATTTCATGATAGTTTGTTTTATAATATTAAATGCAAGTTCCTTCTAAATTTTCGTTGATCCCCATCCCCTGTTAGATGAGTCTCATTGTTCTACCGATGTTTATTCTAGCCGTAATTAAAAATTTATTATTAACCCATTAATGATGAAATATTAATATATTATTAAAACATTGAACATTATACTATTTAATTAATAAACTCATTGTTCTATCGATGTTTAGTTCATCGTAATATATATATATATATATATATATATATATATATATATATATATATATATATATATAGAATAAGCTGTGAACATCTAGACTAAGGCGTAGGATTTATGTCTAGATTAAGGTAGAGGGGATCGCCTAGAGTAACGGCTCGTTTTTGTACTAAATAAGGGGTTGATATTGGGACTAAGGAAAGGGTTTATATCTAGGCTAAAACGTATAATTTGTATCTAAGCTAAGAGATCGCCTATGGTCCCCCAGTTGAAAGACCGTATGCAGACTAATGCAGACTAAGACGTATGTTCACAACAGGTACCTCAGTTTTATCAACCACTTCTTATGATCACAACGTTCACCTCGATCACACAGACCACCCTTCTCTGTATCACAACGATAACCTCAGTTAAACAGTCAGTATTTCTTTTGACAATAATGAACCCTTCGTTTTCAACGGCCACCCGGTTACGATTACAACAGTCACCATAACCGTAACGGTCACTCATTGCTTTAACACCCTCTCCAATCAGAACATCAATTCATTAATAATAATAATAATAATAATAATAATAATAATAATAATAATAATAATAATAATAATCCATTAAGCACTCGCTTTGAAACAAAGATTAAATGACCTACTCGTTGTGTCTTGAATCTAGTATGTTTACATTATGTTAAAAACATTTATACTTCTACATAAATGTTCAGTAACGAAAACTTTAAATTGTTGAAAGTTTTGTGTATTGACCTGACTTTCACAACCGGTTGATTAATTTAACAGTTTGTTAAAAAAGTAGAAGGTGTTGCCAGTTCATGCAGTTCAGTGACTTCTTCAAAGTCAAGACCACGCTTGTGGTTCAGATCTTAGCTAAGGTTTGTTTTTCACATATATGGATCATTTCTTAGCTACGGTGAGGATTGAATATTCTACAAAAATAAATAGGGTTTTTACCTCTGCTAAATTGGATGTTGTTTTGGCTAAATTAAAAGTCCGTTTCCATGCTAAAGCGTGTTCTTATCTCAAACATGTAAAACAGCGCTGAAGGGTTAATATTAAATAAAGTGGGGGATTCGTTTCTTATCTACCGACGTTTCTTAAACCGAATAAGTATGACTCCGTTAAGGAAGTGTTGGTATATATCATTGCTAAGGTGAAGTTGTGTTACTCTGCGAAAGGGTTTTTTGATTTCGGTGCAACTCTTTTAAGAAGCGTTTCATACCTTGGCTATGAGCGTGTTCCTCAGCAAAGGGAGAATGATTAGTTCATACTTTGGCTAAGATTAATACGTTTCAGCTAGGCACTCGGCGAAGAGGTCGGCCTTTTGTTTATCATTTATTACCCATGGACCTGGTGGTGTTGAGTATTTCCGCATGGAAGGGATGTTGTTTTTATGGGCTTCCAAATGCAGAGGTTGGAGATATATGTAGAAATTGAGATGGTTATATTTAACTCTACTGGCTGGTGTTCTAGTTCGTTGCCAACTTGATCTGGTTCTTCGTTTTTCAGATACCAGTTTTTTGACTAATGGAGCTATTAATTTCTGGTATACGATATTGGGAGTGGCTGCTTTCGTAGCAAGTTGTAGAACATTGACAAAGTTATTACACACATCTTAGGCGTCCTTTGATTATTCCAGTCGGGTGCATAGTACAATGTTGTCTTGTAGTATTTGCCGATATGTGTCCCAGTTGCGCAAGTAGGGTTTGTATTTCTTGCTTAGCGTAGCAGCGTGTAATATTTGTGTATGTTGGTGTGATGACGGTAGTAATGAAGACGTGCAATAAATCGGGAGTTTTGTTACAGTCTGATAGCCAGTATGTTGGTGTTCCCGTTGGGATGAACTGGTAGTTATTATTTTTCGGAACTTTTGCTAATTCTCTACCCTAAGTTGTATTCAGTCGCGAACCCCATAGCGTGTGTTTACAGTTGTAATCCCCACCTGCAATGAGTTTTTGTGCCAGTGTTTGAAAGAATCTTTCAAAGTCTTCTTGTTTCAGGTTGCGTCGAGGGGGTCTGTAGACTGCTGTGGGTGTTAAATCGAGTGTGTGTATTAGTACTGACGTTGCTTGAATATTTTATTCTTCATATTTTCATAGTTCGTGGTGCTTAATTGTTTATTTAACAAGCATTTCAGGACCCCCGTGTTATCCCATCGGAATGGTTGGTGTGGTAAAATCTATATTTTGGTATGTTTAAGTAACTTCTATTTATGAGATGCGTTTAGCTAATCAGTAATATGTCTATAAAACTATTGTCTAAAAATATTTGAATTTTTATTCTTGATGGCTTGGAAGGCCGTTGGCGTTCCACTGGAATATTCGCAGTGAGTTTGTCATTTTTTTATTTGATTTTATTGATTAACATTGTAATCATATTTAGGACCGTACTGTTTTGTTGTAGTAGTTAGTTAAATACGGTTTTTAATTCATTTAATAATTCGTTTAGTATAGTTGTTGTATCTTCACTTTTATTTGTGTGATGTTTTACTGTTCCCGCGTAACTTCTTTGTTGAGTAGGTGAAAAGGATTGTTGCAAGTTTTCTGTATAAGCGTTGTTTGTGAATATCGGTGGGGATGTGCTGATCCGTCTGTAGGTTCTGGCGTTCCCTTTATAGATGCTTGACAGTACTCGCATCCGCTATCGTTCGCGGGTGGTTCCGTTCGAATAATGCCCATTTTGCGGGGGTTCTCTTGTTTTAGTGCATGTTCCGGTGTTGTGGTGACCTCCGCATTTCTGGCATAAATATGGACATATTACGATACGACTTTGAGTGGTCGTACTGTTGGCACCTGGTGCACTGTATTAAATCATTTTCTTATGCGGGGGGGGTTCTATTTGTACTACCATGTCCTGAAGTCCTTTCATTTTATAAACATCTTTGTTGTTTGTAGCGGGTTCCAAATCTGCAAAAAATAGGTTAAGAGGATGCTTTGTGATTCTGTGTTGTACATTTATTATATTTCTGACGTCTATGTCCTAGCTTAAATAGTTGTTTTTTAATGTTGTCGAGGTTTGTGGAGTAGTGTAGGTATCTGATTGCTATTCTCTAGGCCCTCTCTTCCTACATTTGATGTGTGTGGTAGTAAACGGTTTGTTCTTTAAGTTTTCTAACTAATTTCCTGTATATTTCAGGGATTTGGGGATTTATTTTGACAACGTCATCAGCTAAAGCTTTGTCTGATACTGTTCAGCTCCTGAGACGTTTTGAATCCTTTTTATCTCGATTTTGTTTATAGTGGTGCTTGGATTTGTTTTCTGAAATTTTATCCTTCTTGTACTTCTTATTTCTTGCCACTCGTTGTTGCTGTTCGTTTTCTTTCTTCCTCGCTGGTCGACGCAATTCTGTGTAGTTCATATTCTCTGTCTACGTCAATTCCTGCTATAGGATATGTTTGTTGTTGTATAGAAGGGTTAAAGTAGCCCGAGGTCGTTTGTTGCCAAAGAGTTACTTGTATTTGCTGTGTTAACGGTGGTTGTGTATTTATGAGTGGAGGTGTATTCATTGTTGGCTGTCATTGCATGTTTTGTTGCTGATAAACGTGTTGATTGTTTATAACATTGTTGTATTCTGGATTATTTCCGTAAGAATACACATTATTTTATAGCTTACATAGCTATCGTGCTTGCATAGTTTGTAGATACGCTAACGGAAAATCGTTGTCACGGGTTTAGATTCTTTTATTGAATGATTTATATATATATATATATATATATATATATATATATATATATATATATATATATATATATATATATATATATATATATATACCTGACCAGCTCTCAAAGCGATTTCGTGCAATATACCTTATTGTTCTAACGTATTCTACTATTTTGAAATATGACCTGTATTATACAAATATTTAAACAATTCCTGTGGCATAAACAATACCTAAATAGGTAATTTAACGCTAAAGAGGGACTAGTTCCTATACAAAGTTGCCTATCAGCTGATTTTTCGGCAGGAGGTGACCTGTTCTCGATCTCTTTTCATGTAACGATGCTAGAAGCTCGACTGGAGGATCAAAACTAGTGCTAGCACCTTTGGAACGTATTATTATTATTCCACCCTTAAAATTATACTTATTAAAGTGTCCGAAACAACTTTAAGTAAATAGAACCACTTAAAATTCGCTGGTTAGGCTAAGGTTACCTAACCTGGCCATTAGAGAATTCCAAACCTAAACCCACTGTATTACCCACGAAGTCCTACTTATTAAAGTATCCGTATTAACTCTGAATAATTAGGATACCAAGAGTTCACGAAGATCGTCTCGAGATTACCTTGGCCGCGAGCGAACTCATAATCAAACCCCCTGTATATCTAAACGTTCAATTTACTTTCACGAAAGTGAATAAATAAAGCAGATTGTTTCGAAATGATTTAATACGGGCATTAATTAAATTGCACAAGGTTATTTACTGGTTTTAAACTTAATTAAAGCATTTGGGAAAAATATCCCAGAATAAACCATTTAAAACCATTCCATAAATAGTGAACAATTTACAAAGATTAAATAACGTTTCAGTTTATGCAAATACTAAACGTTTCATTGTCCTTCAGTGATATGAACATCACACCTGCTGCAAGAAATTCATATATGCATAAACTCCACTAAATGAAAGTGAAAACCAATGCATGATTTCGCGTTCAATTAATTATCTTCAGCGCTATGTACATATTTAGTTTAATTAGCGTACAAGAATAAATATAGTTATTTAAACCCTGTCCATGTATATATAAACCTAGTAACCTAAGTAATTCAAAGTCCCGATTCAGCGTGCCATTAACCTTAAGTTTGCTACAATTTAAACTTTCCCTTTAGATTGCATTATACTAAAATCCTCCTATCCAGGTATTTCAATAATTAATCAAAGCTCAATTAATTATTACCCATTACAGAAAAGGAACTGTAGTACACAGACCTCAATTGCAAATATAATTTGTTACATAAAATAATAATTTCAAAATACCACTTACCGGTGTAATTAAGTATCAAATGTCTGGTGAAGATACACATATTCTTGCGAAGTAACACTAATAACATTTATAACGTGATTTTTCACTTCAAAATCGGCATATAATTTTTGTTTATATTTTCAAAATGTATAACTGACATTAAATTACAGGAAAGAGCCGATACTAAACTAAAGTCCCACTGAAGGAAGCCACCGTACACACCCGTCGTCCAGGTTGGTGATCTGTCCGCCAGGGGCCCACACGGAATACGGCCATTTATTATCACAGTTTACTTTCTTGTTTGTACCAGAACCTATTATTTATTTTATATTAATTTTTTTATAATGTTAATTTTGTTTTCCATTTCCAGAATCACTTATTATTTGTATTGTTAACCAGGATATGATTTTGTTTCAATGTATGTATAAAACTTGCTTGTACCTGATTATTTAATAGTTATATAAGAGTCTAAAACAAAACCCACTCCCACTCTACACTGTAGCTAGTCGAAGCATATTAACTAAATCCACACAGTGGAATTGTAATTTGTCAAGGACCCGAAAGGGCTTTACAATTTAAATTAATAATAGTAATTGCAATTTGGGAATTTGTATGGGTTTATGGGACACACTTATTTAGTTTAAAAAATATACTTTCAATAGGTTATGATATTAGGGAACAAAAATAACTTTGCTTCGATTTTGCATTAAAAAAAACATAACTAATTAACCAAACATAAATTTGTTAAAATTAAAAAATTTCTTGTTAATACAAAGAAAATGGGCTATAAAATTTATTGCAAAAAAATAACGGCCATGTTTGTAACTACAGGTATTTACATTACAGTAATATCGATATACGAATTTTATTGTGCTAACCTATTCTTTGCATGAAGTACAGGTGACTTCTTGTATTGAATGGGTTTTGCAGACTGTACTATGACATCCTGAGCAAATGGTGGAATGTTTTCAATCTTTAGACCTTGGACACAAGTAGCACCTACGCCTCACCACAGGACCTTCCCGCCTTAGTTGTTCTTCGGGCGTCACTTCTGTTTCTAATCCTCTAGATATTATTGAACGCAGCTCCTTCGATAAACGAATAGGATATCAGTCCATTACTATTGGGTATTTTTTCTTCTCCTATAGCATGATTGTAGAATCTAATTGCTGCGAGCAAAAATAAGAAGTGTCCCTTTGACGGAAAATTGGCCTACCTAAGCAACCGTTGAAAATAATGATTCTACATTCTCGTGATTGGATTTGAATAAACCAGAAACGTATATAAGACCCAAAAAAGATTTTAGTTCGGCTCTCCAAAATGATCAACAAAGGTGCAATTATCCTCATAATTCACACTTAGTTCTGTGATTGTTTCGTTTGTATACTCTAAAATGTTTGACAACATATCGGGTATTATAAGAAGAGATCAGGTGAACTGGATGGTTTAGCTTGTAAGGTAGGTCGACGAAGACCAGGAAGATGACTAATAAGATTGTGTGCGTGAACTCTTGATGATGAGGGAGGTTTTTTAGCCCGCTTATACCTGTTTCGTCCGTTGTAATAATTTGTATCTGATTCAATGCCAACTTCGTGTCCCGGACGAACACTCGAGTACTAAGCGGCACGCTAAACTACACACTGAAGTGGAAGAATACTTAGGGCGTCAGCGTGTTAAATCAAATCGTCATTCAGATATTCACCGAAATCTAGACAGTGGGGACGAATTTGACCCCACGATGGTAGTTTAGGGTTAACTACACTATGATTTTGGTTTTTATAGATATTTATTTTTCCAAATGAAAGAAATACTTATGGCATAGTTTAATTTTGTAGCTACTTCTAGTTTGTCATTTAATTCCGCCTCCACGTTCCCCGTTCCATTTACTTACCCTTGAATTTTACATTTAATTCTTCGTCTTCTTTTTCAATTACCATAACCTTTGTTTTTTCCCTATTTATTTCAAGATTTCTCGCCCCTAAATCTTTTGCCCATACGGTTAAGTAGTGTTGCAGGTTCTATTTATTCTTCGCATAGGTCACTAAATCACATGCAATCACATTCTCTGCTATCTCTACTGGCGACATATTTCTGTATCCTACCTTCACTTTCTTTACCTCCAGCTTCACTTCTTTTATTATGTCGTCCATTATTATATTGAATAGCATTGTGCTAAGCACACCTCCTTCTCTTAAGCCCTCCTTGTTATAAATTCTTCGCTTATCGTATTTACTGTTCTAACATAGTTCCGTGTGGTGTTGCACAGAGATTTAATGCACTTTATTAGTTTATCGCTTACTCCTCTTCTTCTTAGGCTGTTCCATACAAAGTCCCTTGGCACACTATCGAACGCTTTCCTTATGTCTATGAAGGCCACATATACTTTGTTCTTTGCCTGCTTCTCGATCAATTCTTTAAGTGGAAATATGTGGTCTTGCACTCCTCTTTCTTCCGTGAATCCACTTTGTACCTCCTCTAATTGCTGTTCTACAGTCCATTCGAGTCTTTTACCCAGTATGCATTTTTGCCATTCCCATTGTCCCCTTTCTTGTATATTGGCATTAATATTAATATTTCCCAATCTTGTGGTATATTTTCTTCTCTGTATACTTTTTTTATTAGCTTTACTATTAGTTTTCCGGCTTTCGTTCCTAGATTTGTTATTATCTCAGAGCCCTATTGCTTTTCGCCCCTTTCCAGTTTTTTAAGGCTTCTGACAGTTCTTCTTTTGTTATGTCTTCCTCTTGTCCCCTTTTTACTAAGTTGATCACTTGTTCTCCTTTATTTCTTGTATTATTACTGGTTTCTGTCTTTAAGAGATCTTCAAAATAATATTATCATTTTATAATGTCCTCGACTTTGGCTAGTAGTTTTCCGTCTTTATTTCTAATGTATTTTGGCACACTTCTTCCTGCGTCTAAGGGATTTTACTACTCTGTAAGACAGTTTTCGGTCTCCTAGTAAATCTTTCTCCACTCTAGTCGCAAATTCTTCCCATGGCTCTTGTTTTGCAATTCTCACTAACAATTTACTCTGTGTCTCTGTTCTTTATAGCTGCCGCAGTTTTGGCTGCTTCTGTGTCCCAAATGGTCCTTCTATTTCTGTTTCTTGTTTTTTATTGCAGTTTTTATTTCGTCGTTTCACCATCCTATTTGTTTCTTATGTTCACCATTTTTTAACACTCCGCAGACCCGTTTAGCTGTACTATTTAGTGTGTTTTTTATAACTTTTCTACATTTAAACTATCTACTGCCGCTTCTAATTTCTCATATCTCGGTTTTTTTCTTTATATTTATATTCCTTTGCTATGTCTCTTTCCTTTAATTTATACATTTTGACTTTTTCCAAATGCACCCTTCCCTTATCATCCTTTATGTTCACAATTTTTTGTTTTGTTATCGGTATTTTTATCATAGACACGACTAAGTAGTGGTCAGAGTATATTTAAGAGATTCTTTTTACTATTGTGTTTTGCACTTCCTTTCTATAGTTATTATTTACTATTACGTAGTCTATTATTGATCTTTCGTTTCTGCTGTGTCCTGTTTTAAATTTATGTTCAAAAAATGTGTTAGTTACTATTAGATTATTTAGTATGCAAAAATCGATCAATCCTCTTCCATTGCTATATTTTCCCCAAATTTTCCAATTACTTCTTCTGATTCATTTCTTATACCTACTCTTGCATTTAGATCTCCCAGAATTATCAATCTTCCTCCTTCATTCTCTACTGTTTCTGTTAATATTTCTCAAAAGGAATCCTTCTATTCTACTGCCCCATCCTCGTTTCGTCCATAGACCACTATTATTTTTGTGTTTCCGTGTGTACCTGTGATCATATCTACTCTTAGTCTCCCTTCCGGTATCCCTATCCAGTTGTTCATATACTTGATTTTGTCCACCTTTATTATATCTTCTACTCCCACCTTTGCTCGTTGAATATTATCTACTCCATTGTCATTTTTCAGGTTCTACTTCCCCATTTCCCATTTTTTTTTTGGTCTCTGTTATGCCCAGTATATCCAATCCTACTTTCTCAAATTCTTCTTCTAGTTCCTTTTCTCTGTCTGAAAGGCTTCTGACGTTCCATGTACCTACATTTTCCATATTTTGTCTTTTTTCTCCTCCTCTTTACTATTTTCTTTCTTTTCCTCTTCGCTTTTCTTGTTTTTTGTACTTCTCTTCAAGTCTAAATTTATTCCGTGTTCATCATCTGTAGACTGTCCTCTGTACTTTTTAGTTTTTTGAGCCTTCATTGTGTTGTGGTGTTCTGTCCTCCATTTGTTCTAGCATTCTTTTTTCTTTATTCCATTTCTACAGTTGACTGTTTATGATTAGTTTTTGATATCCTGTTTCCACTGTTTTACTTTGCTTCCTTTCTTCTGGTTCCTGTCTCCTGATTAGTTTCTCTATGTTTTTTTCCTGTTTTGTTAGGCCATTATTTATGTATATCCTTTCACTTTTAACATTAACTAATTTCTTCTTATTCTTCAATATTTCAATTTTATCTTCGAAACTCTCTAGTTTTGCTAGGTATAATTTTGGTTCTATTTGTTGTGTTGTTTAGACCTTAGGTTCAATATCAGGTTTGCTTTTTAGGAAATTTTTCATATCCACGTTCAATTATTCTTCATTACCTGTGTTGAGGTGTATTCCTTGCACCACTATATTTGTTCTTCTCTTCTATTTCTCCATATATTCTATTCTTCTCCTTTCTTGTATCTGCTTTTTCATCTCTCTGTTGTCATTTATTATTGTCTTATTTTCTTTCTTTATTTGATCTTTTTTTTCTTATGTTCTCTTATTCCTTCTGTATATTTAGCTTGCTCAATTCTAATTTGATTTACATATACTGTTAATTATTGTAATTGTTGTGTCTAGGATCTTATCAATTTTGTCCTCCTCTTTTATTTGCGTTTTTACTGGTGTTCTTGTTAATCTTTTACTTACTTCTTTTAAAGGTGGAATTCATTTTATCAGGGTTTGTTACTTACCCTGTTGTTTGCCCTTCTAATATTTACTTTTAACTAGTTTCAACACTTCTTATTCTCTTATCTCGTTCGGTGCTTCTGTTCACACAGCGCTAACAGGATTTCCCGGTTCAGCACCTCGGAGGGTACCCTCTTCTTTGTGCAAAATAATAATATATGTTTATAGAAATTTTTGGATAGTCTACTACATTACTTCTAGGTATGATGTGTTGCCTAGCTTGCAAATTTCGGCGTGGCCCTGGATACAGTTTGTTTATTCGCTATCTAGTCCGTTATCTATTTATTGCACGCAGATCTCAACCTTATAACCAGTATTTCTTAACCTCAACCAATCTCTTTATAACTAAATTTACACACAACTCCTATACTTTTGCTTGTTTTAGCGCCTTCTGTGTAACATTGTCCCTTAGGGTTTTTCGTCTAGTTAATAATTTTTTGTTTTCTCGATTTTGACTTTTATGTCGGAATCTCTAGAACACTCCTTAATATACATTTAGTCTTTATTTTTTATGTTTAGTTAATGTGTTGTATATAATTCACTGTTTACACTGATAACTGATATCGAGATCACACTCGTTGAGCCGGTTAGTTGCAAAGAAAATTTTGTTATATAAAGACACATATTAATCTGAAATGTCTAACCTAGTAAAATATGTTTAATTAGTTTCAACAAGGTTAAATAAAACGTATAGAATTACAGCAAGAATTATTTCTTTTACAAATCGCTTGATATAATTTTATGCTCACACCTTGCTATCGTAATAAAAATTAGAATTGGGTTATAAATATGAGAGTTAATTTCATGCCCTTGCTGCATGATGGTCAAGACTAGCAATGTTATGTTTTATACTAAAAAGAGGAGGTATTGCATTCATTCCCTTTTCTAAGGGTGGGAAGGCTGATTGTGCTCGTCAAACACACTCAGTCACAATAACGGATTTCCAACACAAATTATCCTCGCCAGGAGTGTTTACCACTACATATTACATACAATCATATGATGTAATATGAAAAACACGAGTCTCAATTATTTTTGTTATAATAAACTTAGAAAATATGCCCCGATGGCAGCATTTAAAGCTGTAGAACTCCAAAATGCAATTACTTGTTTATTGTGACTTATTTTGTAAAAATTAGATAGCGTTGATTATCGTAATGATAATGGTTGAAAAACAATATCCTGTTAATGGAGTTTATGAAGTATAGTCAAATGAGAATTAAATTCATATGCACATTTAACATATTGATTTCGCGTTTATAGGTTTACTCTTTCTACCACATTTGCTTATTCAATGCCGTATGTCGATTTCGTCAAATGTAATACTAATGTTAGCTATCCTTACTTAACTCACTGCTTTATATGAGAAGACAGTATAAACAAATTGGATGGCTAAATTTATACATTAATGACGTAGCGGTAAACACTTATGGCGAAGATAATATAGCATAGCACGATTGAGGATGGGTGTGGTCAGGATCGGATTGGAAGGAACAGGGTTTGAGTTTTAAGGGAGAATACTACAATCTTCATGGTTAGAAGCGCTACAGGCAGTAGTTTTTTTTTCTATAATTTGTATAAAGGAATAAACGTGTAAGCTCCTACTAAATTACGTTAGGATACCAAGCTATATTAAATATCGATTTTTTGGTAATATAAATTAAATGTAAAGATCCGGTTATTTATACGTTCGCATTGTAGAGTGTTTAAATTCATTTTCTTAAACCTTAATCAACGTCGACTCTAACAAGATTTGTACACCATTCTAATTGACGTTTTTGTTTACTAATAAATTTTGTAAAAACATCCACGTTTATCTTTGTTTATTCTAAACTGAAGTTTGTTTCAAAATGGATAAATGTCACAAATAATATAAGATTCAATTAATCGATATGTGATTAACTCTTGTTGCCAATCTGTACATCATCCCGATATGCAAAATGGTTCTGTAATTTCCGAGGTTTTGTAAAAAGTCTTTTCTATAAATTAGCCTTAACTATAACATAATCTATAATAGTGTCCATAGGTTACGATGCATATTATTACTTCTATAACGTCATTATTACACATTACACAATATGTGAAATATTACTTGTAGTGCTTTTAGGTAAGACAAACGTAACTGTAATGGTGGTCATCTACATATTAGGGAAATGCATCAATTGCAAGGTAAAATTGTTTATGTTTGTTGATTAAAATCGTAACTTCGTATTTATCAGAGGTGTACATAACATTTTGATAAAATGTATTTAAATTGTACACAATTCGATATTTTACGTGTACGTACACTAAAGAGAGTTTAAGCGTATCTTTATAAGTTATTAACCACCATAATCATTCGGACTGTTTAGTCCTGAAAAGGACTGTTTTCGGACCTGAGTCAAGTTCATATCCTATGATTTTTTCCCAAGCACCTGACTACTCTCAGATTCGAACTTGGTACCTTTTACATATCCCATTGGATGCGGGATAACATACAGATAGTGGCAAAGGACGAGAATACAACTCGACGGAAACTCAAAGAAGCCACCCACATACATCGCACCCATATAGATTCCAATAATGTACTGTAACGAACCGCAAGTCATTACTACAAAATTTTTTAATTAATTATTTAACAATCAGCCCTCGTAAAAGAAATGATGTAAGCTTTCTTAGTATTCAAACACCTGCAAGACTTAATCTAATATTTCTTAGTATTCCGTATTACTCAGTACCTAACTTAATATTTCTTATTATTTCGTGTGATTGCACAACAAAATTAATTTGTTTCCACTCCAACGTAGATTTCATAAAACATCGAAAGTTTTATACGTCAGAGTAATCTCCGCCAATTACAAATAGACTTCCCCAAACAGAAGCCACCACCGCCTACCGAGGCCTCTATAAAAACTGCGCCGCGCACCTTAAAAGAAAATAATAATATATAGATCTCTATCTATCGGTATTTAAAAACTCGCCCCGTAAACGCATCCCGCCGCCGAGAATTATTTAGTTGGTTTCACCAGCTCCTGTATTAGTTAGTCCGTTTGACTAACTCCGATTCAGAAAACCTGCACGTGACGGTTGCGTTAAAGTAAATAGCCGCAGACCTAGTGATCGCCACCGCGAGTTTAGCTCCCTGTATTTGCGAACGCGCACCGCGAATCTTTTGCAAATCGCTATCCTCGATCTTTGTGACTAACGACACGTAAGTCTGCAGAGTAATTCAGTACATCACACACAAAAACCCCAGACAGCAGCGGGCTAAGCCACGGAGCAGTCGGGAGTATACATACATACACACAAAAACCCCCAGAGGCGACGGGTCACCCCGGAGCAGTCGAGTGCCGAAAACACACAAAAACCCCAGACAGCAACGGGTAAGCCACGAGGCAGTCGAGTATACACCCATAGTACACACACAAAACCCCCAGAGGCGACGGGTCACCCCGGAGCAGTCGATACAAACACTCACCACTATACCATATACCTGACGACGAGAGCTAAGTAGGACTGTATAGACCTGCATCTTTTGTCATTTACTATCACTTACATTCTAAACACCTGAATTCACCAGCTCGCTGGCAAAGACCGAAGTGCCTGTAATCACAAACGAATTAAACGTAGAGTATCCGTCAAAGACCTGTCGTAGCAGAAAACCGTACACCGATAACCACGCACTTAGTAAACGAATTTCAAGAAAGCAATCAATTAATTGTTTTCCACCAGCTTATTCCGCAAGTATAAACCGCCTTTAATAAATACGCGTTTTGTACGTATACCAGTAGGTAACGTTCGTTTGTATCTACGTGTATTTCGTTCGTTTGCATAAAAAGTCATCGCCATAAAATTGCATTCCGTAGATAACGTGCAGATATATTAATTATACAACCAAACGTGTATAATCCGCCCAGTCTAAAGTTAATGCGAGAATAAACCTCTGAAGATAAGTCATATTTTCAAACATAATACATCGCGAAAGTAAATTGATTCACGAAGCATACGCGCCTGTCCATCTTCCAGAAATTACTAACGGTAAAGAGCCGCACGCAATTAGACCGGTACAACCGTCATGCGTACAACAGTGAACTCGGGATATCGATTTTCACTAGTGACCTAGATCTGCGCAACCCCGTTTCAATAACCAGTAGTTTGTTTATAAATTCTTTTCTGCTGTAAACAGGGCCGTATCCAGCATAAATAATTAATTAAACACAACGTTATTAATCATTTAAATATTACGGTCATCACTGAGTGTAACTAGGGAGTATTAATATCTATTTACAGAAACGAGTGCGACAACAATAAGCCGTCGTATCGAGCGAGTGGAAGGAAGGAGGACATCAAACTTGCCGTCCAAACCAGTGGACGCCCCGACGCCGTCTAAAGCTTAAAGGCAAATTGCTTCCTCATTTTACGTTTATGTTAGTTGTTAACCAGAATTTAGTATAAGTGTGAATATATTAGAATTGTATGATATAGGAAAATATATTTTAAACCGTTTTATTTTAATTATTTTATGTGGACAGTGTAGAGCTAAAGATTAAATATACCGACGAACCCACCCCTCTTTAGTTTATAATCTAAAACCGATTGCAGTTTAGCCGCGGCAAATATAAAATTGTGTAAAGGACCTTACAGTACGAAGAGCAATATACCTGCGCAATAGGTTACGGCGCAGCATACGCAATAAACTAGTGTATTAGAGATATAAAACCAATTTTGGTGTGGTAATACACGATCATTGGACCTACATTCTAAAAATATTTAGGCCTATACAGGGTGATTGACAAAATATGCCAACCTAAACCTGTGTTTTTAATTGAACACCTGTTGTTTTGCATATTTGGATTCAATGTTACATTTAGAATAAAATGTAGAAAGTTGTATCTGTATCACTAACCGTTCTGCAGATTTCGTCACTTTAGTACCAAAATAGAATTAACTGTGGAACCATGATGCAAAATTGTCACCACGATTTTGTAAATCTGTTTAACCACCTACTATTATAATAGTGTACTAACAAACAAACTGGAAATTTTTCGAAAACATGTGAAACTATACAGAATGATTAACTTACGAGAAATGTAATTTTCTCTATTTTTCAAACGCAATACCTGTATATTCTTTCACATTTCGATTCCCCGTGAAAAGTAGATACTAGTTGATAATAGGTTTGCTAGCCATAAGACGGACCCTCCTTGAGATATTGACGCTTTATTAGAAAATATTGACACAGAAGAACAAATAAAACAAATCTTGTCCGTCTTAGAGACCCTCTTATCGTATATCTACTTTTTGAAAAATATAATGTTTATTGAAAAAAGAAAAATACATACAATTAATCATTCTGTAGTCTCTTTTTCGAAAACTTTAGTCTATATTATGTCGGATATAAACAGATTTACAAAATCGTATTGATTGTGTTTCAAAGTTACTTTATTTGTACTAAAGTGACGATACTGAACGGTTAGTTGAATCAAATTTAACTTTTATTCTAAATGTAACAGTGAATCAAAATAAAATGTACAGAATGTTCCATTTAAAAACACAGATTTTGGCATATTTGTCAATCCTATACGTAAATATTTTTAGAATGTAGAATGGGACACGTGCCCATCATAAACCAATAATACTGGTCTTCTAGGTCCGAATTCTTCCAACAACAATTTTTGAGAATATCTAAGGAAAACGGCTGACTCTATCCACCCATTAGCGGTAGCAGCATAAGTTGTACCAGAATAGCATTCATCCGGGTTGCTACCACTCATTCCAAATCAGGTTATCAATTGTTTTGAATTATTTCAAAATATGTTACACGTCCAAACCGCACTAGGCGTCGTGTATGCTTACTAATGTAAGCGGGTTGCCAAGCCAGCTAACAGGGAGATGGGCGTGGTCGAAATAATAAGTAAAATGAATGATTAATACGCTCAAACACCTTACACCTATACTCAAACAGCTCAGTCCGGGAAGTATGTCTCTAGGCGCCACCACAATCGAAACTTTGCTAAAATAATTGTCTTAAGCTGGGTGTTAATTAACCCTACTTGATTGTGGAAAGTAGGATTGTGCTTACTCAGTAAACTCTTACACGAGTGTTCTAAAACAAACACTCGTCCCAAACAATTCAACTCAAACTCAAATATATTTAGTACTACCCAGGTTATTCGAAACTTTTTGAATACACCTCGTATACCAAAATTATAACAAGTTAACTGAATATTTTCTACGTATCCCTCGTATACATATAAAGTTAAACTTCTACTTATTAATGAATAAGATAGTTCTTCATTCAATGATCGATAAATAATTTTTAAAATTCTTAACCAAAAGAAAGGCAATGTCATCGCCTTAATAATTGTTACTCCAATATAATAGTGATAAAGTGCTGCAAAACAGTCAAACGAGAATAATCCTTGAAGGTTTAATATTCCTAATATGAACGATATCTTTTAAATTTAATTTAATTTTTATAATACTTCTGAATCGTATTGGACATTCGTAAATATGTAAGTTCTCAAAACTCATCTCTTAGTTATACTTAATGAAATTTTAATTAACAGCTGATCCGTCATTAGTGTGCTGCGTTAATGAAACTAACATGAAAATTTTGCAATCAACCTGGCAAATATAACATTTCAGGTTGTTCATTAATCTTGAAACCAAAATTGCAAAATTTACATTTAACTTGTCAAAACTAGGTCACCAATTAAGTAAACGTCACAAATGTATCTCATAACTGGCTAAATAAACAACAAAATAAAAATTAATGATAAATATATATTGTCCTGCACAAAATAATAAACAAATGTTTACATACACAACGCGTGGTTGAAAAACCACTGTCAATACAAATTTGCGTTTCTGCAAAAATTCTTAATACTAAAACAGCCACTACAACATAACTCGAGACCGATTATCTTTTTCCTTCAACACTAATTACTTAAAAGAAAAACCTGCAAATAAAATTAACCGAAGAAAAGATAATCGTGCTCTACTGAATTTTCAAGGTTCTTAAATATAATTCTTACTTAATAAATTGTCCATTAATCCTTCGCTCTTCTTTCTTCCCGTAAATCAATTATTTGTAGTCCATTTGTATTCCTTAAATTGCCTGAAGGCATAAAACAAATACTTCACAATTCCACAAACACTTATTCCTTTCGGTACTAGCGATTAGTCCAACTATGCGAGGTTATTACTCCAATACGTAATAATCTGTACACATTTGATTGCCTAAAAGTTTCTCGCAACCTTTAGGACAATTTAGACCTTCCTTACACAAATAAACTTTTAATGTCACATAAAATTACCTTAACATTGGCTTAATTTACTACCAATACTTCGCTCATATAAAGGTGGTTCCATAAATAATTTATACTAAAGATCGTTACAATCTCACCCGCCGCACATCAACACTATACCGTAACAACTGTTAACTTTTATAAATCTGCTTACGCACTTTTTCTTTTGAAGAACAAAACTGATTTTATCTTCAATCTCAATTTTATTAATTGTTTTATTTATGAATGTCTTATACGATTCATCCCCTTTCGGGTTACGCAGTTGTTTAAACAATGACTGCCTTCTATATTATTCACAAATATAACTCCAACTCAACCCACTCTAATTTCACACTTCACCTCGCGCACGTGTCTCACCGAGCTCTCACCAAAAGCCAAAAGCTAAAAGCTACTCGCCCCTGTCAATCTCTGACTTTCCTATTTATACCTTAAGCCATCCATCTTTAAACATGGCCGACTTCCTCGCTATATTCTCCAATGGTATTCATTCAAACTTTCTTAGTGCCGACAGATGCTATCATCTGTACAACCACGCTCATAACTACAGTACATCGCCATGTTTGTTCTTACTTACAAATTTTACAATTACTTTATGAAGAAGCCATTTCTCGTCATCACATTCATTCAGTAGCCACTCTGGACCATTACACAACTTTAAACGTTCCACATGCGCTCGCTCTCCTTCCGCAACATTTGCAAAAATAAGTACAGTCTAAGGTCTCAAATCCCATATACTTACACGTATTCTCAAAACTTATTGCACAACATTACGAGAACTTTCTATAATTAACAATTAAACATACCCAATCTTTCTCTACATATTTTCTAAAACATTCTATACTTATACACATATCTTCCGGCCAAGATTACTCCTTTATCTTGCAACATTCCATTTCTTAACCAGTAGTCAAACAGTAGCAAACCATTATCGTCCCATCGACAAATTTCTCTTCACATTCGCATTCATCAGAATCTATTTATTCCAAGCACCAATGTCTCTATAACATTCAAATACACGTATCTGCATACTGAACGATATTTCTCCTAAATTTCCAGTGGCGTATCACCCACCCACATACATTATGCATATACACAAAAAATTTTTTTCTTTCAAACTCAATACACCCGTACCCAAAACACGTAATACACGTCATTATAACATCTTACATACAGGGTGCGTCAACTCAACCTTACAAATATTCGTTGATAATAAAACATTTTTTTCGACCAAATTTAACCCGCTGTGGTTTCTTGATAGAAAGATTGTGATGTTTACGAAATCTTAGAAGCCAGTCATCTCCAGGCTTTCCCCCTTTAAATGGAGTTTTGATTCCGTTTTTCACAATATAGTCTTGAACTGCTTTAAGGAGTTCAGATCTGCTTAAGCCGTCATTAATCCATTATTGACGTCTTCGACTACTTTTTCCAATACAGTTTTTGTATAGAAAGTTGCTCTGCCAGATTTGCGTTTGTATACTCGTACCACTTTCTTTAAAATTGAAAAACCATAAGTGTAACATGACAATGACGCACATGAGGCAAGAGTGTAGTATACAACACACTTACCTCGTTTGTTTACTAAACAGTTGCCTCGGTGCTTATTTGTCCGGGGCTAGTGTTTAATAGACAGATTGTATTTTTTTGTTGACAATTTAATCAAAATTCATATGACAAAATCAATTTCAGATAAATAAAATTATTTGTTTAAATATGGCTGCACTGGATTTACAAACACTGCTGTTCTGTTAACAGTTCACTAGGAAGTGAAAAATGGACATTGTAGTACCAATAGAGCACATGCGCTGATTTATTTTGATATGGAGGGAAGGCGTAGATTAGTACTAACATGTGTTTAAGTATGGCGCAAGGTCAATTGATTTAATAGGAATTTTACAGCTTTCCTACACGCTTATCCCACATACCCCATCATACCATACTATAAAATTTTTATTTTTATAATTCCAGTCAATATGGTGAGAAATTACAAAAGAAGGTCTGACATAATAAACATAGATGGATTAGCTATATATCTGCTGTAGAGGACGTCATTAACGGAAATTTATCAATAAGGAGAACCGCTGAAAAATATAACCTTATGCCGGCTACTTTATAACATCGAATAGAAAAGATAAAATTAACTGACAAACCATTAAATGCAGCTGTTTATTAAACAAAATATTCTAGTCAACAAGTTTTCACCAAAGAACAAGAAGTATTGTTGTCGTACCTAATTACGTGCAGTAAAATGAAATATGGTCTTAAACTGCGACATTTCTGAAGTTTGGCATGTGAGTATGCGAAAAAATGATTCTGTAAATACCCTTCTAGCTGGGATACTACGAAAGTTTCAGGTTTAGACTTTTCACAGAGTTTTCGTAAACGAAATATAAACATCAGTTTACAAAAACCGGAGAATACAAGTATAGTTTGATCAACTGGATTTAACAAACAGCAGTTTAACAATCTTAAGGTTTTAGAAAAATATAAATTTACAGCAGATCAGATTATTAATCATGATCAATCTAGGATAACCACAGTCCTCCATACGCCAAAAGTTTTGGCTTCCAAATCTCAGAAACAGGTGGTACAGATCGCCACTGCCGAGAGAGGTGAACTCGTAACATTTGGTGATCTAATTTTGGCAGTGCGTAACGCAATTCCTCCAATGTTTGTATTCCCAAGGGTTCATTATAAGAACCACTTTTTAAGCGCAGGACCTGAAGGTAGCTTGGGACTAGCTAATAAAAGTGATTGGATTATTACACACATTTGCCCTGAAGCATACTCAGAAACACACGTCATGAAGAAAAAGTAATCCGATTTTAATGCTATGTGACAACCACAAAGCACACATTTCAATCGAAGCTATTGAGTGTGCTCGAGCAAATGATCACATTGACTCCAACCCCTTGACGCAGGGATTTTTTGGCCCATTCAAGAGTAAATTAAATGTAGCTTTCAACAATTGGCATATAAATAACCTAGGAAGAGGCCAATTCATTGGTGTTCAGTGAAACAGATTTTGCACCCTATCTATCACACAAGTACCGGAAACAGTTTGACTAATAATGAAAATAATTTAACAAATTTATCCCAAGAAAAAAATCAATTACAAGAAGCAGCTCCAATAGAGTTGATTCCGTCTACCTTAAAACAATTAACCCCTTTACGTGACGTGGATGCATCCAGTTCAAATCATCTTATCCCTCTATTCACTATAATTACACAGGATGTAGTTAGACCTTATCCGCATGTAAAACCAAAAGAAAAGGAGCGAAAAAAGGGAAGTCACGAATTTATACGGATACCCCTTAAAAAGACTACAAGAGATATACGAGATTAAACAAAAGAGAAGAGAAATGCAAATAGAGAGAGAAAATATCAGATAACTCAAACAATCATCAAAGCGCATTTCTGAACATCTAACTTACTTTGTATATTCAAGTAGGATTTCGCGTCACTAATGCTTTTTGTTATTGTGTTAAGTAAAATTTAAATTCTATGCTGTGAAAGAACTCGCAAAAATCATTAATTTGTTTTTTGCTTCGGTTTGGGATAGAGACGTTAGGGCCCTGTGTGCTGTGTACGCATAGCGGTTATTAATTTGTATATTTTTTTATTATACAGCTATTCTCAACATAATTTTTTTGTTTGTTTATCCCATTTCATACCTTGAGGGCTAAATCAAAGTTTATCGCTCTCAGCATATTTTCTCTATTTTTATGTATATTGCTTTTCCTTTTCCAGCTGCCAGTTGTATTCCTTTTCCAGCCCTCGTATTCAATGCTCTTGAAACCAGCCGACACAACAGTTTAGGTTATTTTACGGCAAATTCGCTGTCATATCCCAACACACGGTGACATGCTGTTGTATTCTAAACTTGAGATGCCTTCAAGTGCTTCATCGGAACTTTAAAACAGCAATTTGTTAGTAAAGCTCGCTATAGGCTGTTTAAGGTTTTAAGAAAGAAGTCCGACCAATACAGACTTTACTATCTATCTTTTTAATGTCAGTCTTTCTTTTGCTTACTCAGTGTCATGATCTTGTTTGCTACTGTAAAATCTAATTTGGTTAAAATTGGAAAATAAAGTTTTCGCAACGTTAGCTTCTTCTAAAGTATTTTTTTTTAAACTAAAACCTCACTGTGTAATGATCCTAGAAATCCTTACCAATAATTTTCCTATCCTAGTAAATAAATTCCTATCAAAACTGACGTCCAATTTGCTCCACTGAATGTAATATTGTTTAAAAATACTATCAGTTGCACATTCCTTCCCATATCACACCAATTCCCTTACAAATAACCGATACCCCGTTTACCATGATGAACTACTCTCATACCTGCTTTCCTTGAACTTTAAGAAAGGAAGTCCCGAGGGTTTAACGGCACGTTTACGAATACTCTGAACCATGCCTGTTATATTACAACCATTACCATATCTTAAATAACCTAATCTGGTAACTTAATGTATAGTCATTATTGTATCACAAGTGACCAGAAAAATCGCTATTTGCACATCTACTCGGAGTTGGTACTCCAAGGGGGGCTTAACCGAATGTTAAGGCCCCGGGAAGTTAAATAATTTTACAAAGGTATTACTTCTCGATGAAAATAGTGACCTGGAAGTCATACCAGACATAACCACTCGGAGTTCGTACCTCGAGGTGTGTGTAAGGAATACTGAGTAGCGGTACAGAGTAATTCTACGCCACGATCTACCTTTTCCTTTTCCAGGAGTATTAACTGGAACGTTCCCCTTTTTATATCTACTCGGAGTTCGTACCTTAAGGGGTGTAAACGGGTAGCCAGTGTTATTATTTTAATAAGGGCAGTACATCCCTGAAGGACAAATAATATGTCAGTAAACCACTCCCTTCTTCCGGAGGGTAAATCCTCCTAATAAATATTCTAGGCCACCATCAGCACCTAAAAACCAGTAAATTTGCATACCTAGCTCCACTCTTCATTTCTGCCTTGTAATGACTAAACTTCATCTATTTCAATATATTAAACCTTTACAATGATAGATAGGCAACACACTTTACATGGTACTTCAAATTTTATCACAATGTGTCAATAACAGATAAGCAACACACTTTACATGTAACTTCCTGTTTGATTCATTATGTTTAAATTATTGCAATATAGCTAACTTCATTTTGTTTACATTTGCTTTTACCATTTTTCGTGGCGCAACTAAAAGTGACCAGAAAATAGAATTTCACCGACTGAAAAAGAATTTTATTTGATACTCCCTGTTCAATTTTACAAAGTACATGTGTGAAGGTTTGTATCGCATGTTCTAAGTTTTTAACTCTTACCAAGTTTTATTTAGGATATTCTGCTTCACCTAAAATTATACAATTTAGTAATTTACTATAACAAATTTCTAAGTGGTATATCGGAATGTTTTCGGATGTTACACACATGATTCATAAATAAAACAAACAAGATCTCAGGTACCGTTACATTATTGGTAGCCCTTGTACATTCAACGGTTTCTTTTAGGTTTTCTTTTCTGGTTGCTAACCACCAACGTTCTAGCTTCAAAAAAAAGAAAGCATATCGAGTGGTAACGAGAGCTGTTACTTCAACACGAAAAACTTCGAATGATGATCACCTGTGAATTGCTTTACCAACTAGTCAGCTTCACAACATCTCGAAGGAGCTAAAAGGTCAGATCATTTCAATCTATTTTCACTACAACTTCCGTATAATTACTTACTTCGTACATATAGTCAGTCTTGAACTTACACTCAATCTATAAAACACGTTAGTGAATTGTCAAGTTGGTGTTAGAATTCGACAATTACCTCCAGCAGCAACACTGATATGTAGCACATTAATCGCTTAAAAGTTATATATTTTTTTCAGGTTATAAGAATTCTTTTAGTGTGACAATCCTACTGTCCTGAGTACATATAGATATATACAGGGCAACTCGCTAATGAGTAGTAAATTTTTGTTGTAATATAAATTTCATATTAATTAATATACAGAGTTCTCTTTGTGTAATCTAAATTTCACTATCGCTTACTAAAAGATATTTTATTTTGGTGTAATATGAATTTTGTATAATTTAAGCATTTAATTCCATCCATTAATGAGTATAATCTTTTTTTTACAGTTAATTTACTGATTTTTGATCCTCAGGTAGGAAGTCGCGCCACTACTTTTCTTTATTACTAATTTATTAACAACTTGCTATTTCTTTAAATTATATACTGAGGTTGGTTGTGTTTCGGGAAAAAAGGATAACAAAAATATAACTTTGGTTTAGAGCTCTAACCCGATTTTCGGATTATAATAATTTTGTTGTTGTGTTTTGGGTAATTTTTGTAGGTATTGTAGGACTGCATATTGTCCTCCAATTGGGGTTTATGGGGTAATTCTTGGCGAGACCACTACCACCGTATTGTAATACTGCTTCACTAGTTCACTATTAAGATTGTTCGTCTCCTTTTTTAGTAGTTACTAAATTTATTAAAGTGATAGTGAAACTCCCGCTGGGAGGATCGACTTCAATTTTATACGTCAATCAAGTCCGTTCTAGTTTAAACATTGTTAATAGGTACTATTTTTGCTTTACATTCATTCGTTTTCCTCCTCTACAAATTTTGTAACAGTGCACAATTATTTTTAGTTGTATTGGGGTTTATTATACGAGTAATCTCGATTTAATTTTTTTTCTTTTTTTTTCCCTTTTTGTTTGTGTTTGACTGTTCCTCCCCTTTCAAACTTTGGGGGCTAAATCAAAGTTTGTGGCGCTCAACATCCCTCCTTTTTCTTTTTCCTACTTCTTTTCCTTTCCCTTTTCTTACTGTATTTCCGTCTCCATTCGCGCATCCGAAACTCTGCCCTCCCGACTAGCCGGCACATCACTTTCGAACACTGTGCAGCAAATTTTGTTTTCACAGCCTGCAACGTTCCACCAAACTTAGATCTCCACCATCCACTCCACCACCAACAACCTTGGGTTGAGCCCGACACCAAACCGGTCTTTCCACCATCCAGCCCACCACCTGGTATTTAAATTCACATTTATCAAGCTTCATTTCCATTTCGTATTTATTTGTCACCGTAAATTATCTTTCCATTCATTAATTTGCACAGAGAATTACCATGTGTAATTGATTAACCATCCCCATGGTTAACCACGTTAAATTGTTTCAATTGACTTATTAAACATCATCCAGCACTGAAAATGTAATTTGATTACACGCCTAATATCTCAAACTCTTCATTTTCAATTGAATTAAAACAATTTTATTATTAAATACCCACTTGAATTAAATTTACATATTTTATTACACAATCCCGTATTTAAACCCATTAATATTTCTCGAATTTAGTTAAATACACTTTAAAATTTAATATAACGAATATCATTTTGTTTACGTGAAAATTCCATTGCGAACATCGTTATTTACAAGACCGAGTTGTAACTTATTTTCTTAACCACATTTAAAACATTTAACAATAAATCACTACGTTTTCCTAATTATTAAGGTCTCCGATGTCTGAAGTCCCTAATATTTCAACCACCCTGATTTCATTGCATACGTGTTAATTAGACACAGATAAATAAAAAAATAAATTATTCATAAATCCACAACGTAAAAATTCGCCGATTCACTAAACATTTCGGACATTCCCTTGCTATAAACTATATGTCACTAGTCACTTATTAATTACCCAAATTTCAGTACTCACCTAATCGGAAACACGTATACATTTTAACCCTTATATTTTCCAGTAAAATAACCAGGCCGGTCGCACCCGACCTCCCACACGAAGCTCGAACAGGCAGCCAAGGTAAAATAACCCTTACGAAGCCAGATAATTTTACTTAGTTTTCAACACAATATTATTGTTAATTTTTTTATAGGAATCTCTTTTATTTATTATTTCATTGTACCAGTTCAATTTAATTCATATTTTGTAAATAAACTTGTTATAATAATACTGTGTAAATTTATTTTACAGTAGGCAACCAACGATACACCCAAGTAGTGAAAAAGCGACTCCCCTGAGATCCCAACGGCAAATGATTAAAAATATTATTTTGTATACACCATTCAAGTACAACTGAAATATAAATTCTATTTCATAAACACACTGTTATTCGAAGAATTTGAGATAACTTCACCCACAAGTTTACTACTCTTATTTTGTGTCAAGTGTGTGTAACTGCAGTCCCCAATTAATTTATAAAAAAATTGTGTGAAATATTAAAATTTTATTATTACAAAGAATTTTGGATAATTATTTGAAGATTTTAATATATTACTAATCAAGAAAATTATATAAAAGTGGAATATATGTATGATTTGGATTGAATTTTTAGAAATAATAAATTTTGACATTTGTCAAATATAGCATACAAAACCGTACGTACAAATAACAAATTCTTTATAAACAAACAAATCAAAATTATGTTTCAAAATACAAAATACAAAATATCAATTGCCCGGGTCCATCTAACCCCGGAATATCTACAATAAATTTTCAACCACCTCGCGAAAACTACGAATATACATCTAACTTCCCCAGCATGCCAAACTATCAAGACTTACAGCCACAAAATTCTTACAATAATCAATTCTTGCCCCAATTCTCAAACTTGCCGCAAAATCTAAATTCAATACCATTTCTACAAAACCCAACAAATTATTTTCCTCCAAACGTATATTTAAACAATCTCCAAACACATCCAAACAGTCAACATAACCTTATAATAAATTCCCAACAAAACATCCCACATCTATCATTCATACCATCACAGACTACTAGCGAAGAATCCTCCATGGAAGAGAGCGACAACGAGGAAACAAAAACTCACGATTGCCAAACAGTTAAATCAGTAATTAAAACTAATAAAAAACCAAAAAAGAATCCTAAAACCCCAACTAATATTACTAATACACAACCGATCAGCACCCAAAACAAATTTAGCGCTCTACAAAATCTACCTGAAAAGAAGACAAGAGTAATAATTCCACAGATGACAACAAAACTCCTAAAAATCCAATCCTCCGCCTATTTTCGTATATGGTGTTACTAACATTAACAAAATGATTGAAAATATAACAGATGTAACAGAACGAGAAACTTATCAATGCACACCCTTACCAAACGATAAAATAAAAAATAACACTCAAAACCCTGATACATACAGGAAACTTATTAGGCATATGAATAGCAATAAAGTAATTCACTACACTTACCAAATACAGAGTCGTGATTTGCAATATTCACTACTCAATCCCTACCAACGATATCATCGGTGAATTAAAACAACATGGTCATACCGTACGTAACATAATTAACAGAAGGCATGGAGTAACTAAACAACAATTAATGATGTTCTGCGTAGACCTTGAACCAAAGCAGAACAATAAACAAATTTAGGAACTACAGTATCTGAGCAACATGAAAGTAGTAATAGAACCACCTCATAAAAAAATAAACATAATCCAATGTACCAGATGTCAGCTATACGGCCATTCAAAGACTTATTGCACCAGACCTTATCAGTGCGTTAAATGTGGAGGTAACCACATGTCATCTGATTGCAAAAATCTAAAATTACACCTGCTAAATGTGCACTTTGCGATGGAGATCACACCGCAAACTATAAGGGTTGCACGGTTTATAGAGACCTACTTAATACAAAGAGGAAAACATCTGGACAAGCCCTACAAACTCCAAAATACCAACAACCAATCCAAAACCAAAATTTTACAAGGACAAACACTTTTAATGAAACCATCAACCGTCCATCTTATGCACAAATAACAAGCAACACCAAAACGGAAACACAAATAACCAAAATATAGACTTAGGAAATCAAATGAATACCTTCCTAATGGAATTTAAAACAATGTTCTCACAGCTTATAAATCAAAACAGCATGATATTAAACATGCTTACCACAGTAATAAATAAATTCAATAATGGACGTTAAATCAATTCGCATTGCCGAGTGGAACTCAAATGGTCTAACCAACCATAAAACAGAAGTAATAAATTTCATTCAACACAACAAAATCGACATCTTACTTGTATCAGAAACACATTTCACCGACAGAACAATGTTCAAAATACCGCATTATTATATATATCATACCAACCATCCTGATGGCACAGCGCATGGTGGCGCTGCGATTATAATACGTAATACTATAACTCATCATGAGGAAACTAAATACCAAACGCCTCACATACAGGCAACAGTGATTCATGTCAACGCCCAGCCCTGGTCTTTCGACATTGCTGCAATGTACAGTCCACCAAGACACGGAATTAGTGTAGTAGAATATGAAAACTTATTTAGACAACTAGCAAATAAGTTCATCATCGGAGGAGACTGGAATGCAAAACATACAGACTGGGGGTCGAGACTCTGCACGCCAAAAGGAAGAAACTTGAGAAAAGCTATCACTAACTCAAATTGTTCTTATTTATCCACTGGCCAACCCACTTATTGGCCAACAGACCCAAACAAAATCCCAGACCTCCTCGATTTTTTGTCTTGAAAATATATCACCAAATTACGTTAGCATCGAAGCTTCCTGGGATCTCTCCACAGATCACTGTCCCATTATCATCACACTCAGCACTCACATCATAAATCGACCAATAGTTCCTAGAATTACATCAATAAAAACAAACTGGTCTGTATTTAAAACATATATAGATGAAAATCTACGTCTAAACATTCCTTTAAAACAACAACAAGAAATCGATAGTGGAGTACACTATCTCACTCAAATTATACACACGGCAGCAAAACTGGCCACTCCTCAAATAAACTTAGAAAAGGAACCTATAGTCAACATCCCTGTACACATAAAACATCTAGTTGCTCAAAAAAGAAGAGCTAGGCGAACATGGCAAAGAAGTCGTAATCTTATTGACAAAATTGAATATAATAGACTAACCAGACAATTAAAAGCAGAACTACAGGACATCCGAAATACAACTTTTGAATACTATATCACCAGTCTATCTAAAGAAGACCATAGCATATGGAAGGCCACTAAAACATTTAAACAACCGACGCAACACATTCCACCGTTAAGAAAAGAGGATGGAAGTTGGGCAAAAACCGAACAAGATAAAGCCACTACTTTCGCGAAACACTTATCACAAGTTTACAGCGCACACGAAGCAAAAAACAATAACGATGAACAAATTAAAAACTTCTTAGACGTCTCCTGTCCGATGATGCTACCGATCAAGCCTTTTTCTCCAAAGGAAGTAAAACAAGAGATTTCAAAATGTAACAATCATAAAGCTCCCGGCTTTGATCTAATCACTGGATCCGTTTTAAAACAACTACCCAGGAAAGCTTTAGTATTGTTAACTTCAATCTACAACAGTGTTTTAAGATTAACATACTATCCAATCACGTGGAAGTTTTCACAAATAATAATGATCAGCAAACCAAATAAACCCCCAAATACTGTCACTTCGTATAGACCAATAAGTTTATTACCGATTATGTCCAAAATCCTAGAAAGACTATTACTCAAAAGGATTTATGAAGACACTGATATAAACAAAATTATACCAACCCATCAATTTGGTTTTAGAGAGAACCACTCTACTATACAACAATGCCACAGGATAATTAAAAATATTCACATAAGCCTCGAAGAAAAAAAATTATGTACAGCTGCCTTCCTGGACGTACAACAAGCCTTCGATCGTGTATGGCACGAAGGTCTCCTCTATAAACTCAAATTGATCCTTCCTACACCTCACTATCTTATTACCAAATCATACCTCTTGGAACGATACTTCCAAGTCAGATTTAATACTGAAACCTCTAATTATTACCCCATAAACTCTGGTGTCCCTCAAGGAAGTGTACTAGGTCCCCTTTTATACTTAATCTTCACGGCTGACATCCCAACCACAAATTCAACTACAATTGCCACATTCGCAGACGATGCGGCAATAATATCCATAAGTGATAACCCACAAATAGCATCAGCAAACTTACAATCACACCTCAACCTTTTAGAAAACTGGCTCGACAAATGGAAGGTCACAATAAACTCTACAAAATCCACACAAATCACCTTCACCAATCGAAACATCAAGTGCGCTACAGTCACATTAAATAACATACAATTACCAATTAACAACCAAGTAAAGTACCTTGGACTAACAATAGATCAAAAACTCACCTGGAAACCCCACATCACAGCAAAGAAAATCCAAATTAACCTAAAACTACAAAAAATGGGATGGCTAATAGGAAGAAGATCAAAACTCTCCACCGAAAATAAAATACTATTATACAAATGCATAATAAAACCTATATGGACCTATGGAGTTCAACTATGGGGATGCGCAAAACCATCTAACACGCAAATAATACAGAGAATTCAATCAAAAACATTAAGAATGATCTTTAATGCACCATGGTACATAAGTAACAAAACCCTGCACGAAGATGCTACCATACCATTTATTAATGAAGAAATCATCAGACTAACTAAAACTACCTAAAATCTCTTATAACACTAACTAAGAAAATTATCACTGGATAACTTTTCCTCTAATATATTCATTCATTAAATTTACTTATAGCTTTAAACAGCAGTTGTAAATTTGCAAATAAATAAATAAAAAAAAAAAAATATGAACGACTACAATTTTTCATTATTGTTTATTTTAAGAAATCTAAAAAACTAATTACTTACTTCGCTATTCAAATCTTGCAAGGAAATCCTTCTATTATGTTATTTTTGCCAAAATCAAACTAATTGGTCGAAAGTGGTGGTTTCGTAGAAATGACCAGCTAGTGTCCAGAACCATTCGACGTTGCCTATCCTTGGTGGCCTATTCGCCATCGCTGATTTCGACGTATGCAAAACTTTCTATACGGAAATCTATTACCATTAACTTAAAATAATTCAGGGATGCCGATGTTCGCAACTTGCCGTGCCAAACCAATGGTACCTAAAGTGGACATAACATAATTATAATACGTTGGTAAATTTATAGTTACATAGTACTTCACTGTTTTTGTAAATTTAAAGCAGAGGTAAGACAATCCAATATGATTTTCTTAAATCTTATGGCTAATTGTACCTGCGGTGCTCTTACGGGGAATTGTCTTAAAACGGGCCAACTAGCCCTGTTCACCAGAACTGTCAATTTTTCAAATCGTTGTTTATATTAACAGCACTATAAGCTATAGAATATGAATACAAAGGTGTTTAAACCGTGAAGATGCCTTCAATGACATAATACTACATAATCACATACGAGTAATTCCACTCTTTTTCTGCATTTCCGAATATTACCCATAAATCAATCAAGCACTAACACATAAACGTTAAACCTTATCTTGCTTATGATCTAAAACATATGTCATAGATATGAAAAATTTCGATCGTTTAAACGGAAATTCATCATTATCCTTTATATACAAAAAAATACTGCAAAAAACTATCATTATTTGTAAATGGAATTGTAGACACTTCTTGTAATACTCAAGCAACTTTTAATGGATCTACTACTGTACATAGTATTGTACAATAATGTATGAAGAGGTCATTGTTCCCTTATCACAAATATGGGAAAATAAAAAATAAGTAGATCTATATCCGATGTCAAGATATGTAGTTATTAATATTTCGCAAATAAACATAATGCACTGATTATGGAGTATTACTTTTGAGTACAAAAATGTTTATGTACTATTACAGTTAAATGAATAAATCTATGAAAGTTATTCTTTTTCATGAAAGAATAGAAGTTCAAATGTTAATTATATATAATTAAAATTTTTTAAACACAAACTTCACTTCTGTAAGCCCCTCGCGTGGGTTTTATTCTGTTAGGGTTGTGGATGATCAAGACTTCTGGTGAAACATCGGCATCGCCTGTTTGTTTGTCGAGGACGTAGGTACATATTGGGAACCCTGACGTGTAAATTTGTAAACAGTTTAAAAATTTAAAGCACACAAGATAAAAATTAGTTAGGCGTTAATACATATGTTAAAAAAGAATAATTCAAGACAACTACTCGTGAGTTTCCTCACCCTACTTAAAGTCCTCATTTGGTTGGCTGTAATGTCTTCCTCATTCCGAAATCCAACTGATGGCACCGTATTCGCTTTGAAAGACGCGCCCACGGAAGACTTGAATGCTTAAGCATATGAAATTATGTATAGAGGTTGCTTTTGACAATGATATGGAAAATATATTTAAAATTTAGAGTTTTTGATTGTATAACGCTTATCTGAAAGGCCTGTCAAGTTTTTAATTAGCAAAATTATGTTTTGGAGTTACAAGACCTTCGTCTGATTTACCATTAAGGCATTTCAGAGGCTCCCGTTCAGAAATAAAATTTTCTTTAAAAAAGATTTTTCAGTAAAAAGTAAATAAAAAGTTTGATTAAAACTCATTTTACACACTCATGAATTATCATTTTGGAAGGGTTAAAAGGTGTGAAACTGTCGTTACCATGAATATAGCAACATACTATTTGCCATGGCTATTTTTGGTCTTGTCTTAACCATATTAAATAGGCAATTAAGAATTATTTCGATTGGTAATCTAATATTGAATAAAAATATTTCAATTTGCGAATGTCAAATTAAATACAATGAGAATAAATATTGTTGTCTCTTTAAGCTAATCATTACCTACATTTGTTATCACTTCCTGTATAGACAAATTGTTATCTTAGTTAAGGTTGTTGTTAGGTATATAAAGGGCTTCCAAACTTACCATCATTATTTCGCACATTTTTCAAAAGACTAAGCGATATTTATATAATTTCTACGAAATGCTAATTATAATTGTGGGCCTTCTTTTAATAACATCCATTTCGAGGAGTCAATTGTGCGAAGACATTGAGTCAATTTGGTTATGTAGATTTTGTTGTAAATGTACCTGTCCAGATGACATTTTAACATGTGATGGACTACTAATTCAAAACAAGTAAGTTACAATCGTAAATTCCTATTAATGCATGAAATTATAATTTTTTTTTAGAATCTGTTGCCAATCTATCCAAGAAATCGACTAGTTCTTACAGTCGAATCTTAGTACTAAACTTCGTTTTTGAAAATTACACCGCTTATTTTTGAATTCTGTCAAGATATTAGTAAAATGCACTTTTCTATAGCTTTAATTAATTTATTTATTAAGGTGGTATTTATTATTTGTATTTCTTACTTGTTCATATTTATAGTTGTCTAACCAATTTTTTTTAAATAAAGAGCGAAAATCAAGACAAATATTGAAATTGATGTAAGTCGCTTTGTATAAAATAACTAACTTAGTATGGGATATTAAATAAACATAAAAGAATTATTGGGCAGGAGTATATGTGATGTAAAAAGATGCAAACAATTTAGTTTAGTTCACTAAAATTTAATTAGACATGACAATAAACAGAACAAGAAGTGTGAAGCGTGTGCACAATATGACGTGAACTTAAGAAACATATGTTATAATTTTTATCATTTTAACTTTGCAGAATTAATTTGGTCTTAAGCATATCTACACATACACAGTCCTACTGCGTACACCAAAAGCTTTCAACTAAGCAAAATGAGCGAGTAAACCTGAAAAATAAATTTGAAAGCTCGACCGGTATTACCCCGTACATCGGGTATAGACGGTCGAATTTGCGGGTTGTGATAGCAGATACAGAAACGCAAATATAATTATGTCTGATACTATTAAAACTTAACTAGTTGAACTTAATTACCTCTATGGAAGTTTTTGTGGATGGCTTAATTTTCTAAAAATTTCTTCCTTGGCAACTACGCTCACATCGTCATTTGTGAACACAAATATATTATAATGTCCACGGAATTCCCCCATGGTCTCGTTTTTGATTAATCAATTCAACGCTAAAATTTTAATTTCAATTTTAATGATACATTTCAACTCTTTTTTATCAATTAGACATGTAAAAATGAAAAAAAAATTTGAGAAAGTTTTTGATTGAAATATGACCGAAATTAATAATGTTCCAATGTTGGAACATGGCAATTGACGAGTACAAAGAACTCAATAATTAAACACATATTTATTGCACAAGCCCGATGTACTTTACATGAGATTTACAACAATAATTTATGTTTTTCCGTGGAAAGACTTGAAACAGTCTATGGACTCTAGATTTATTTTACATATTCCGCATCCAAATGTTATGTTTGCCTTGCAAATCTTGCACCTGTTCTGCTTGAACATTTCTGCATAGTGAAAAACTGAAGTGTTTTTTGATACGGACTCAGGAATATTTCTGAAGAAATGATGATGTATTTGGATTTCTCTGTTACTGAGAAGTTGGTATGTAGTCACAATACCCCTGACAAATCCTAAAAAATCCAGTTTTGGTATAACTTCATACATGGTATTGGAAGCGTTCGTTGTTTGTTGTTTTCTTTGAATTCTATATAAAATCCACGAATTGGATAAAGAAGCAGAAAGAAGATGTGAGAAAATCTGCCAGTACCACTTATTATTACGAATTTTTATTCGATACTTAGATATACTTCTATCCATGAGGTCTGTGCCCCCCATATAACTATTGTACTGGGATATGGCGTATGGCCTATCTACACAAAAGTACTTCTTTTCGGAGAAGAACATCTTCGAGCAGGCTTTGCCGGAAGTAGTCCATGACAGTTCGATGCCAGCTGGACTGTTCCGTTATCTTTCCACTGTATAATAATTATATCATTTGCCGTATGTATAAAAGAATCTGAAGTGTCCCTGGCTTGTTTGTACATTGAATTTATATTCAATTGACAATTTTCTACTCTATTTCGTCGGATAGTCCCAGTGAATCCAAATTTGTACTCAGTCATCTTTATTATTAGCGGTAGTCCTGCAAAGAAGTTATCTATGAAAAAATTATAGTTGCGGTTTGGATACACCTTTTTCAATTTTTCAGCAAAAGTAGTAACCACGGATCCACCCAAGGCGAGCTCTTTGTGATCTAATAAAGTACCCTTCCCTTGGTGTGGCTCTTTAGTTACCAAGTACGAGTTTAACAAGTTCATTGACCAAAATTTGAAGCCGTACCGTATAGGCTTTCCTTGGATTCTTTGTTTACAGCAATTGTGGCTGTAGTATGGCACCATAGATTCGTCTACATCGATATTTTGGCAAGGTGGTACATGGTTTAGAAACTCCTTGTTCAGATGATCAATCGAATTTATCAGTTTGTTATAATTTTGAATTATCGACAAAATGAAAATTGTTTATAATTTCTCTAAATCGGTTTCTAGACATTACTCCCTATATCGCCGGGTTTTGAAGATCTGGATCAGTACTCCAGTACGTATCACGTCGCGGTTTTGGACTGTATCCCGAAATTAGTAAAATTGCTAAAAATCTTTTTATTTCATTTATAGAAATCTGGAAAGAACTGTTTGGATTATTTTGCAATGCATAAGACACAGTTCTTGTATGTGACTCAATAATTGTTCTCCCCAAAATAAGTCGAACAGTTCAACAGGCGTTTTTATTGAAAGCATAACGGCATCATCATTACTAGGAATACAACTATTAGTTTCTTGAGGGTGTGATAGATCTCTTTTCCAATTTTCCCTTGTTTCATGTTGTGAAGTTTTTTTCTATTTCCGCAGTTAGTACCTCATCTTCATCACTACTACTAGTACAACTGTTAGCTGCAGTGCTTGCCCTCTTCCTGTTCTATATTGTAGGAACAATGACCGTTATTGGGTCTGTTTCGGAAATATACCGTTGCTTCCGCTGGGTTTTGTAACATTTTTGGAGAAAACGAGTTTGCAAAATTCTGTATCTTCGGAGTTTGAATTTTCCGAATCGCCGTCTGAATCATCCGGAGGTGTTACCTATATGTCCGCTGATTCGAATGGCTCGTCACTAATCGTATCGAGAAGTTGATGTAGATTACAAAGACTGTTTGAAATGTTAGTAATTTTTGTGTAGGTAGATGTCGCCAAGTTCCAATTTTGGAACGTCCTTTACGTATGACCTCATGCTAACAACTTCCGTAATTTTACTACTTGAGGTTAGGTATACTAATCACAATAAGGTGTTCTAACAGAATTTATTACGAAAGTTTGATCTGAAAAGCTTGATCATAGAATATATGGCGTGAATAGATGTATAAAATTTACCATACGTAAAATTGTAATATTCTACTTACCAAAGCACAGAAAACAACGCAGTATGAATAACTATAGTTAGATTAGGTTTGCAAGATATTATAGGACGCGTTGAAATGACAAACATGTCAAGTATCACAGCCACCTGTTGTATAATAGCAAAATTAGAAAGTGTTCCAATAATGGAACATGGCCATCAATGGGTTAAGTTAGTCACATACACAGCAAACCTGTTCTCTGTTTTATGATTTGAAATATGCACAAGGACTGAATCATCAACTACGGCTCTTCTTTGACTGAAATATAATTTTTTTCCCGAGACGTATGGTTCGTCGCCTTTAATTAACTGATCATCATCCGATAAATTCTGACAGAGATTACCATGCTCCGCATCGGATTCTGAAGGAGACCTATTACTTCGTTTTCGGTTTTTAGCTTCCAACCTACATGTACATACAGTATAGAAGGTTATGCAATCGACATTTTTTCATTATTGGTAAATCGACTTATTAGCTCATTTTACAACATTTGGCACATGCACACGCACACGCACACGCACACGCACACGCACACGCACACTCACACGCACACGCACACGCACACGCACACGCACACACACCCACACACACGCACACGCACAAGTACACACACAAGTACACGCACGCAAGCAAAATTTCGGGAAAAGTGGCTTGACCTTTACCAACTTTTTTTTTAGGAATATTTTTCTAATAGTCCTTGCTCCACATTGTGTCCCATCCTTCGTTGTCCACACCAAATCGAAAATCATGCATAATTCCAGTCGATGCAAATCCAAACGCCCTTTTTAATATGGTTGCTACAGCCAAGTGTGCTTTACTGATTAATTCTGCAATTTTGTATACTGTAATGGGTTAGTTTGTTTTTCATGTGCAAGTCACACTCACGATTGTGAGCCTTCTTAATAGAACACGACGTCGAGAGACTGCATCCGGTGTGACGAATTGGGTGGCAAAGGTAACATTATTATGTTTTATTGCAACCATAAGTGTAGGCTTCCAATGGTATGTGACCTCCATGATCAAGTATAAGTTGTCCTGGCTCAGTTCTCGTTGGTTTCGTGTAATTATAAGATGAAATAGATCTTCATTTGTCCAACCATTTAGAGAACAAGTACACAATGCTTTATTGTTTTGTTCACATATGAAATTATAAAAAAATGAAGTCGGGTAATGGTTAAAATGCATTGAAAATAAGATATTAAATATTGACGAAAGTATGTACATGGTAAGTTATTACATAATATTTACCTTAAAGGAAAAGTATTTTATGAACTTATTACCCAGAAATGGCACGTCAAAATGTTAAAGACTACCTTCGCTTATTTACACGACCAGAGCCGCCCGTGCGCGAAAATAATTTTTCCGCCGCCTAACTTGTGATAAACCATAATTCCTTCGAAGTAATTTTACTTTAAATAAAACACAAGGAATATGAAAAAAGCAAACTGTATTGCGGAAAAATAAATCAGCAGGAACTTGTTATAAATTAACATTAATAGATATTACTATACTTATTAATGGATACTTACAAAAAAGTTGGAATAAACGTTGATTGACCCAGTGTTGATCGCAAATAATCTTTTAAGTTGCGAAAAACACCTCTCGCCGCTAATAACTATCATCGGTATTGCTAAAAATGTTTTTGCAGCAATTTCCAAATTTAGAAACAAATAGATAAGATTATTCGTAAATAGATATTGAATAAAGTTTAACCTTTATGTACATAGTAAGGTACCCGGGTACCCTTTGCGTTTTCAGTTTCGTTTTTTTTATTTTTCGTTTAGCTAAATATCTGGTACTCATATTTATCCTAAAGCAATCTATTTTAAGTCGATTGTATATAAAAACAGCGATGTTCATGTACCAAAAAAATTAAATTTACACCAAAACATGATTTTATACCTCAAACACATGCATAAGGTACCGGGGTACCTACTTTAATTTGCATGGAAATAGCTTATGAGCTATATAAAATATTATGTGGATAAGGGAAATAAAAGTATTTAGAGTACAATGTATGGTAAAACAATTTATTATTTATAAAGAAGCGAAATTTTTTACAATATGATTTATACAATACATTCCAAACATTTTGTAGTAGATTCTAAATGCTCGTTACAAACTGGCCGTTTGCATTCTTCACAGCATTCCCGCATATTATTTGGAACGAAGCTACTGAACGACAGACAAAGCAGCTTCCTACGTGCTTAGGTCTACCAGAAGCATCCCTTGGTGTTGCTACCGTTGTAGGATTTGAAAGATCTGCAACTGGGTGTCCTAATATTGCTTCTATCCCAGATATGGTGCAAAATGCTTCAAAATGGTCGGATTTATTGAACGAAACTCAATTGCGGGCATCGATAATTGCCTTCCCAGTTCTCCCAAGAAAGATCATCTGCTATGGGTTGACCTGGTAGTAGCAGGGGTATTTTCTGAGCAGGTGATGTAAGCTGCTAAGGCAGCTACGTCCAGCATGTTGTAAAACATGGCATGTGGCCAACGCAAGGTATTACGTTTAGTTGAATAATGGGTAACCATTTTATCCATATTGTCTACTCCGCCCTTGGTCGAATAATAGTAGATTATAATTTCGGGATTTTGTTTTGGTCCAGTGATGTTAGTGCTATGCATGGTTGAAAGCAATGTCACTATCCTCTCCTTCTACTCCTTACTTTTCTTCATTTTTTTTTAGAATGCAGGCCTTATTTTGCTTTAGAATTCCTACGAGAGAAATATTCCAGGAAAGTAATAATGGAGCCAAAGGTAATGCAGTAAAAAAATTATCGATCGTTATATTCTTTCCAAGGCCTTTGAATTGATAACATAGATCCTTAACAACTCGTTGTCCATTGTATTTTTTGGGGCCGTTTGGACCTTTCTCAGTATAAATCTGTCCAGTAATTGGGCACGACGTCTGTGCATTGCACGCCCACCATATCTTTATGTCATACTTGGCAGGCTTGGACGGAATATATTTGGTAAACCTAGTCTGCCTCTAAACAGAAATAACTGCTCATCTACAGTAACACACTCGGATGGTACATATTTGGATGATAAGTTAGAGTTTAACATCAACCCAATATCTGTAATGTCTGCTGCCTTGTCCGAGTTCGGGCAGTCGTTTCTGGTGGGATCGTTATCAAAGCGAATAAATCTGCTAATCTCACAAAATCTGTTATTTCCTATTGTTGCCCTATACAGCGGGTACGAATCAGATTTCTATAACACTCTGTTGTGCTCATTATTGGAATGGTGAACACACATTGTTATCAAGATCCCAATATAAGCGTACAGTTCACCTTCTTTTGTGTGTTCCACTTCTCGTAGGTATCTTTAGCTTTCCTGTTGGTTTCTCGTACTATTATATTTACTATCATCTCGGAAATTATACATTTGAACGTATCGGCAACTGATAACAATTTTATCGATGACACGGGACCAGGACCTGATAAATTATCTGTTGCTTCCTGTGCTAGCCACTCGTCAGAATCCTCATTGTTATATTCAGCATTACTAACACAATATACCTCATCGTCGATTAGGGATGCCAATTATTCTTGTTGCTGTTTATAAGAAAGCCTAGAATTAAAAAATACCTTTCTAAAAGACTATCCCACTAATTACAAAATCTAGAAAACCTACCGTTTATACTCTGCTGCCGATAAATCTTCCATTTTTCCAAACCACTTCAATAACAGATTTTCACAGAACTTACACTTCAAAGTAGGAATATTACTGACTTGAAGAGCTCTTTTGCATTGAATATAAATGCTTTGGAAAGAAACTTATTCTAGTTTTATTACGTAATTTGCAGAAATTCCAATTTGGGAACCAAAATAATGAAAAGATAATTACATAATTATTAGTCATGACCATTTAGTTTGAAATTTTAAATTACGAAAAATACTTTGGGCTTTGTACAATATTTATTTAGATTTTAATTTACCTCTCATTACTCAACAAGTAGTAATGACTATATAATTAGAAAATTTAAACATTCTTGCGGCTTTGCAGAATATTTATTTGGAACTTTCAGGGTCGGGCGCAAAACTGCATTATTCTTATTATGGGGATATTTCAATAATAAAACAAGCTAACCGCTTAAAAAATATAGTATATTCTAATTTTGTGCCTAACAAATTAGATTTTGGTAAAATAAACCATTATATATTGATTTTCCTATGCAAACCAGCTGTAGGGGATAGGTATAAAAATTATGCATGCACATGAAGGTTAATAAACATTTTTTAACACGAATCAGTAGTAGTTTGAGATTCAATCGATTTATTTAAATCAGCCCAAGATGTTGTGTTACAAATAGAACTTTTGATTCCTCATAACGCTCTATAGCTTGAAATTGGACAGATGGTGGGCATGTATACTCCATGCCATCCTGGGAGGTACCACCACCCTTACCATGGGCTCCTTAATATTGGGTCTCCGATTTTCTGAGCTCGGTAAGGGCTGCCGGTTACCTTTTCCATCATCCTTAATCTATTCTCATCCTTATTCTTCCTTCTCGCCCTCACTGTCTTCCTATCGGATTAAAAGTCCCAAATTAAAAAATAAGATAGTTGTGGCTTCTAGGGTAATAAATTCCAGACGTAAAATCCTGCCCCATTCGGATGTCCGGGAGGGCAAGGCCCAAGCGACCTCGGTCATCGAAGGTATCAATTTTCTGATTCACTACTGCAACATCCGCGGTATCAGGTCTAATCTTGCAAGCTCCGAGTCACCCGACTTGCAATTTCCTCAATACCACCTTCAATCTAACTTTCGATATAAAGGAGGCGTATGTGCCTACATCAAGGACAGAATTACTTGTAAGAGGGTTTCTTCGTTAGAAAATAAAAATTTTGACGTGATTTGGTTTAAACATTCTGGTCCTAATTTTGTGAAATTCTACTGTTGCATTTATAGGTCTCCTAATGACAGTAACTTTCAAGACTTCTTCGATTACCTTAGTAGGAAAGTTGACTATCTCCTGTCTCAGTTTCCATCTTGCGATATCTCAATTGTAGGCGAATTCAATGTTCATAACTCTAATTGGTTTCAGTTTTCATCTACTACAAATCCCGCTGGTCATAGTGCAGAAACATTTGCTATTTCATGTGATCTTACACAAATGATTTCTGAACCCACAGGAATCCCTGATAACCCTAACCATACTCCACATCTTCTAGATCTCTCTCTTACATCAAACCCTCTTGTTTATAAAACTTCCGTTCTTTCGCCTTTAGGTCTTTCTGGCCATTGTCTAATAGAAATCATTTCTACTGCACCTAATTCCACTGTTGTTCGCAAAACCGATAGAACCTTGTGGTGTTTTAAGTCAGATCGATGGAGTGATTTACGGGATTTCTTTGCAACCTTTCCACGGAGTGAATATTGTTTTAAGTCGTCCTCTTCTTCAGACATCGCTCTTTCAGTATCTGAAGTCGTCCTCATGGGAATGGAGTTATACATTCCCAAAAAACAGTACCGTATAGGTCATTCACGATCCCAACCCTGGTTCAATAAGGCTTGTGCTGTTGCAATATCTTTAAAAAATAAATATTAAATTAAATGGAAAACTAATAAATCGTCGACAGTCATGTAGAATACGTTGGTGCTAGAAATATCTGCAAAAGTGAAATCACTGAAACCAAAAAGTTGTTCGAACAACGAAAATGCAATGAACTAGCTACATCTTCTTTGCGCAGTCGTAAATTTTGGTCTTTAGCTAAAGCCGTTAGTAAAAACTTTGGAACATCTTCATTCCCCTGACGTCTATTGACGGATCGGTATTTGCTGATTCTGTAGACAAAGCCAATGTTTTTGTGGATTTGTTTGCATCAAACTCGTGTCCCTATGATTCTGGAAACGATACCCCTAGCCAACTCTTCTTCATACGCTGTGAAACCAATTCATTTTCAGTACAAGCTCTTGGAATCTATCATCAGTAGGCTTGATCTCTATAAGGCGACTGGCCCAGAGGGTATCCCAGCTATTGTCTTACAGAAATGTTCCCCCGAAGTAGTACCAGTCCTGTCTAAGCTCTATACGATCTCTATGTCTTCTGGGGAATTCCCTTCATCATGGAAATGTTCAACCTATTCCCAAAAAAGGCGATAAGATCGATCCCTCAAACTACCGACCAATTGCCAACACTTACATTTTGTCTAAAATCATGGAAAAAGCCATCAATCAGCAACTGCTCACGTTCCATGAAACTAACAAACTCCTTAGTGACCACCAATGTGGATTTAGGCAAAGTCGTTCAACAGGCGATCCAAGTTTGGAACAATACAGTAGAGCAGTCCGGTGAAACAGTTGTAGTCGCTTTAGATATCTCAAAGGCATTTGACCAAGTTTGGCATAAGTGTTTACTTGCCAAACTCACCTCGTTTGGGTTAAATGATACGCTCATCAACTGGGTTTCTAGTTTCCTTGATAAAAGACGAATACGTGTCGTAGTTGATGGATTTTTTTCAAAAGAAGTTAGCATTAACGCGGGCGTGTCACAGGGATCCGTTATAACGCCTACACTTTTTCTGCTGTACATAAATGACCTTATTTCTTCAACAACTAACCCCATCCATTGCTTTGCTGAAGATAGCACTCTTCATTGTAGTTCATCTCAGTCTACTCATAGTGATAATCCATCTTTTATGTCAAATCAAGAATTTAAAGCTGAAATGGCAAATTCAATCAACAAAGACATTCAACGTATTCTCGAATGGGGAAGCAATAATCTAGTTAAATTTAATGCTAACAAAACTCAGTGTTGCCTTATGTCCGCCAAAAAAAATATTACTCTATTGGGTATGACTGTATCTTCAAATCTCTCATGTGTTGACCATTTTCTGTTAGCTACCAAAACAGCTGCTCTTAAAATAGGCTTCTTGTACAGATCTAAGCAGTACTTTACCTCTCGACAACTCCTTCTGCTGTATAAGGCCCAAATTCGGCCTCATCTGGAATATAATTCTCACCTCTGGGTTAGTGCTCCCCAATACGCTCTCGATATCGTTGATCGTATTCAAAAGATAGCGATTAGGCTTATAAATGACCCGTCCTTAACTTCTCACATACAGTCCCTTGAGCATAGAAGGATGGTTTCAGTTCTTTCTTTGTATTATCGTTATTACAACGGCTATTGTGCTGCTGAATTATATTATTTGATACCATCTCGTGGTATCTTTGCTAACACTCGGTTCGCTCATTCACATCATCAGTATGCAGTACAAATCTCCACTTGTCGTACCAAACGGGCGTTATGAAAAAAAAATTAAAGGCTTAATTACAAAAAAAATCAGGTGCCAAAAGCGAGAAGATATTGAAGATATTATTTGCCAATAATCACAAATAGCCAAAAATTACACCACTCATGTACCATTGCACCAACGCTCGGGTCGGAACACCCTCTATACGATATTCGTGGAGAATAGTTTAGTGCCTGTTCGCTAAATGTCTGTACAAGTTTGGCAGTTATATTATAATATTTTCGGAAACTGTGCTGACCGTCATTCTCCCGTTTTCCCCTAAAAGCTAATCTTTACATAAGGATGTGTTAACAATATACATATGGTTTTTAGTAAACGATGGTTACATTGCTAAGTTATGCAGTTTGAGACTGAGACGTCGAATTTTATGCAAATAACGCAAACTAATGTTACATTAGATAAATTTTCTTGCTTAAAACCTGACACTAACGACATAAGCTTCTTGCCCATACAAAAGTTAATAATGACGATCTGATTGATCCTGTTGGATATTTGCTTGTTTGAAGAGTTATAAAAATTAGCGGCAAATACATCACATTTGTAAGAAAATGAGGGTTATAAGTTCTAAAAAATCATTACTAATATGTACCAGTATCCAATAATAAACATCAAACATACTCAAAATACTCCTTTTGACAAGTTGAAAAGGAAAAATATTTCAATAAATATTACATATCCTGTATGTCCACACAAATATCTTATATCTAAACATACAACTTACAATTTATCAGACAGTAAGACTATAACGCTACTGTTTAACTTGTTTTAACGCAAAAATGATAATACACACATTTTTGGTGAAACTCAGAAATATCTGGTGTGGAACAATACACGACCTTCTAACAAACAAAGTGGAAATTAAAGAAATGGAATATAAAGAAAAGTTACGTAAAATTAGATTTCAGGAATTTTTTTGCTAGTGCATTATAGGACTTTCTTGCAAAATACTAAAAAATATATGGGGTATTTTGATATCTTTGAAATATTCAGCTGTTTTAGAAATATTGAATAAAAACCAATAACCGACTCTAATAAATCCCCCTCTCCGAGACATCCAGACATTATGGCCGATCTTTCAAGTTAACTATGGATTACAGAAAAAATGTTATGTGACTGTAACTTCGGCCATATTCATTTTGAGAGTTTTAAAAATTGCAAAAAAATTCATTTCAGCCAAGTTATTGGTGACCTGCATTTCAATCTTCTATGTTAAAATTTGAAAATTTGCTATTATTTTCACCCCGTGCATACCTATTGTGTTTACAAGCTTATTTCATCGACATAATTGTCTCGTAGGCACACACAGACATTTTGAAAAATTTTCTAAAATTTTTTTCGGGTTCAGGGAGTCGCAAAGCATCAAAATAACGCAACTTATTTTTTTCGACCGCAATACTCTAAAATATGCGACTGTTTCAGGCATATTTGATCTCCGGCTCTGAATTTCTCCCAAAATCTAGTAAGCTCTAGCAAAAATAAAAACAAGCTATTATTGTGGATGCTAACATACAGCCACACACACACACACACACACACACACACACACACACACACACACACACACACACACATGCACGTGCACGCAAGCACTCACGCATGCACCCACGCGCACTGTCGCACACATGCACGTACTCACGCACGCACGCACGTACGCACGCCCACATACCTGCGCTCGCACCCACACACACACGCACGCACGCACGCACGCACACGCACGCACGCACGCACGCACGCACGCACGCGCCCCCCACCCAGCCACCCACCCAGCCACCCACCCAGCCACCCACCCAGTCACCCACCCAGCCACCCAACCAACCCACCCACCCACCCGCCCACCCGCCCACCCGTTAATTTTGAAAAAGATTTGGTTTGTGCACAACTCTGTTAATTTAAGAAATTCTTTTACTTCTGCATAATCCTACTGGTTTTGTTTTAAAACATCCTCTAAATAAACTAAAGTTTGATCTATTGGAACACTCGGAAACGATGAACAAACGTCGAATGTTTTTAAAATGTCATCCCTTGTTATTGATTTTATCAATAAATTCAAACGAATTTGAAACACTATTGATAGCAGGGACTATTAAATTTACTCGACATCAATTTGCATAGCAAGTGCGTTAATATCACAAACAATGGGCCTGGTTTATGTGTCTTAGACAAGCAATACATTCTAGATATTACCGTATTGGATACCTTTAGTCCAAACCTAAGAGTCATTGACAACTATGTTCACTTTTGAGATCCTTAACAGTTCAGAGTGCTGAATCATCTAAATTGACTCCGGTTAGATATAAATCGAAATTTGAATTTTACTGGCTTGCCTTTTGAAATTTTAATCCAATGATTTAGTCGAACCTTCTATGCGAACTACGATTTTATCCAACGGAGGTTTGCTAACATCCAGATTATATTCAAAACCTTTATTTAACAAATCTGTTTCTTCTTTGTTAGAAGTCTCTGGGGATTTGTTTATTGCAATATTTGCAATTGTGGCATTACCCTTTTGCTTAACTTGTTTTCTGTGTCCACATTTTGAAAATTTTTTCCGACGAATAAACCTTATGGTAATATCTCAAATTCATTAGTATTTAATCCTGTTATCAGTTTTTTAAACGTGTCATACTCAATCTAGCTTACCCTAAAGGCCTTGCTAATATCTTTTCCAAAACTAATTTGAAACGAGTCACTATTTTAGACAATCGGGAGTATATGAAATTCACTATACTAATTATGAACAAACATATGTAGGGAAAACTAAACCATCTATCAAAATTCGTTTTAAAGAACAGTTGGCTTATATCAAATAGAAACGTTGGGACAAGTCTACCGTAACCCTACACGTTATGTAAGGTATCTTTAATCAAACAGGTTAACAATAAGTAGGAACTTAATTGCTTTGAAAGTTTAAAGATCTTTAAAAACAAACAGATTCTACTGCTCAGTACTGACTAGACCTTCATAACATTCATTTTGTATATATATATATATATATATATATATATATATATATATATAAAGTGATTCATTAGTGCGGATTGGAGGATATTAACTTTAAAAATGAGAATTCAAGAAAATATTTTTAAGGTGTTGTATATTAGAGTCAATGCTCCATCGATTCAAACAAATTTCAGCCAGATGTTGATGATCAACTGTCCGAAGCATGAGAGGATTATTATTCTCATAATACTGAAAATTATGCCTATTCACATATCCATTTTTACGAAATGTAGCCTCATCAGAGAAAAGCACAAAATTACAAAAAATTGTTCTGCTCTACAGCTTTGTTAGGTGCCCAGTGCGAGAATTCCAACCGTGCTTGGAAATCATTTTCGTTTGGTATCACACAATTGTATGTGGTAAGGGTGAAATTTATTTTTCTTTAGAATCCTTGATGCAGCCATTTGGTTTATTTCTAATCCCTGACTTACTTCTCTTTGGCTTATATAAGGATCTCCCACAACCTTGGTCAGGACCATAAACTGATTTTCTTCATTTATTGCACTTTTTTTCTCTTTCTGTCTTCGTACATTTCACTGAACCAGTTTCATTGAATCGTTCTAGTTTTTCAAATGCTATAGCTCGAGGATTTCTTCGTTCCGGAAAATCTTGGACGTATAGCCTCTAGGCCAGAGGGACAATCTTGCAACTCTCGCCCAAACAATACACCATTTCAATCAGTTCTTCATGAGAGAAATTTATTTTACTGATGTTGACCATAATTGCACTTTAATAATATGACGTTTATGATTGTTAACTCTCATTTCTAATTTGTTTTCAAATAATGTCACTATTTCAAAGCTTGCTATTTGATGTTAAGTTCCACAAATTTAAGGTTTATTTCTAAGAAAATTCAAATATCTCAAAAAGCGAAAGTTTTAGTTATAGAACATATTTAACAAAAATGATAGAACATTAACAATGGAAAATCCTGATGTGAAATAATACAAGCTCTTCCATTTGAGAAAATAAAGTTATGGCCGCTTCAAAACTGGAAAAATTGGGTGCCTCCCGAGGACACCCTGCATGTGGCAACTCAAAAGTAATGCCATGTGGTAGTAGTATTGGTTACATCTCAGCAAAGTTTGGTTCCTTTATTATCTTTACTCACATTTCTACACCATATTATGTAATACCATGTATTTTCAGAATTTTTGAGGAAAAAATTAATAATCTGGTAACGCCGCACCTAAATAACAAAAATGAAACTTCTTTGTACAGCACTTAACAAGTTGAATAATACTGTGCAAAAATAGAGGTAGGTTTCTATTTAAGAAAAACAAGTTTAGTACGACCCTGGAATAACGGGACACCCCTTCCAGCTGAAAATATTTTCAATCGATGAGCATTAACTTTAATACACACCTTAAAGATATTTTCTTGAATTCTCATTTATAAAGTCAATATATTCAGACCCCGCACTAATCTATATATATATATATATATATATATATATATATATATATATATATATATATATATATATATATATATATATATATATATATATATATATATATATACAGCGTGTTCAGCGAGGAATGGGACAGTGCAATATCTCGAGAGCAGATGAAGATTTTTAAATTATGAAAATATTTTTGTAAATATCTTCCAAGGGCGCACATTTGTTGGCACAAAGATTTGAATCAACGCCCATCACCGCCAGGTGGCGATATCTCACTTCAATTTTTAAAATGCAATGCCCTATTTTTTATTTTATTTTTGGATTCTATGACATATTTGTGATGACTTTTATTAAGACTCCTACCAACCTATCTTTTGTAGTTTCTGAGAAAAAAATAATCCTTGGAATTTTAGCACAAAAACGTAAATACAGGAAGTGCTCATAACATTTGAGTGATACAGACAAAATAGCAAATTTTATACAAAATGAAAGATAAAAGATTGTTCTTCCACAAAAATAATGAGGATAACGCCGAAATAATGCGATACGCTGTACACTAAATTGTAAGGGGGACCAACATATCACAGTTGTTGGTTAAGAATCATGTGAAACATTTATCATGCCATGAAAACAAACGCGTAATGAAGTGTTTGTCAAGTTTCTGTCAGTTTGCAGTTTCAGTTTTGAAAATCGTCTGTGCATCTTCAAATTCCATAATTATGTTTACGTTTTCTAACGAAGAATATTTTGATATGGTAATGATTTATGGTGAATGTAGAAAAAATGCAAGGGCTTCACAAGTATTGTATGCTGCCAGGTTTCCCGATCGACGCCATCCCGGAAAAAATACATTTGTTCGTGTAGCAAATATTTTGAGGGGAACCGGTCATTTTCCTCACCGTAAGTGCGAGAATCGCACAAAGACAGCAACAGATGAAGCACACACCGTCGGTGTATTAGCATGTGTAGCTTATAATCCTCATGTGTCTGTGAGATCTATTTCTGAAGAGTGTGCCGTATCAGTTGGTTCTGTCCATAAAATATTAAAATCTAATAAATACAAACCATTTAAAATTCATTTGGTACATGGACTGCATGCAGGAGATCAAGATCGCAGACTTAATTTTATCACCGGAGTTTTTATGAAACATTATGCGCAAGACCCTAATTTTCTAGGTCGTATCGTGTGGTCTGATGAAAGTAATTTTTCAAACAATGGAATCGTTAATCGCCACAATTCCCATTACTGGTCGTCAGAAAATCCTCATTGGGTAATAGCACCCAATTTCCAAGTGAGATGGAACATAAATGTATGGTGCGGAATGATAGATGACAAATTGATTGGCCCATATTTTTTTAATGGTACCTTAACAGGCCAACGCTATTTGGATTTTCTTGAAAATCAACTGCCTCCTTTGCTTGAAGATGTAAATGTAAATCTGCGGCAAGTGATGTACTTTCAACAGGATGGCGCACCGGCGCACAATAGCGCAATAGTGAGAAATTATCTAAGTAGAGTGTTTCCGCAACGATGGATAGGTACAAATGGTCCCATTATGTGACCAGCTCGTTCTCCTGACCTTAGTCCCTTAGACTACTTTCTTTGGGGACATTTAAAGAGTGTAGTGTATGAAACACCTTCTAGAGATGTAGAGAAGTTACAAAACAAAATTAGAATTGCTTGTGCAAACATACCACGAGAAACTTTAAGAGCGGCAGCTAGTGTTACATAAATTAGGCGTTATCAAACGTGTGTAGAAAATGATGGAGAAACATTTGAACGTTTAATTTAATTTGTATGCTTTCAATTAATAAAATTCCAAAAATTTTGTTTTTTCTCAGAAACTACAAAAGATAGGTTGGTAGGAGTCTTAATAAAAGTAATCACAAATATGCCATAGAATCCAAAAATGAAATAAAAAATAGGGCATTGCATTTAAAAAATTGAAGTGAGATAGCGCCACCTGGCGGTGATGGGCGTTAATTCAAATCTTTGTGCCAACAAATGTGCGCCCTTGGAAGATATTTACAAAAATATTTTCATAATTTAAAAATCTTCATCCGCTCTCAAGATATTGCACTGTCCCATTCCACGCTGAACACGCTGTATATACAGGGTGAGTCAGTTTTCTGTAGACAAAATTTAAAAGGAGATAGAACACATGTTTCTAAAAAGAAAAGTTCCTATAAACATATGTCGTAGAGGGCTTGATTTCCGAGATACAGGGTGTGGAATATAATTTTTTTTTCTCAAATTTTCATTACAACTCATAAACGAATGCTTAGATTTTTTTCATGTTGGGGGGATAATGTTTATTAATTAAGGGGCATAAAACAAGCGATAAGAATGTTCACAAACTTGCACAGTGGCGGAGTGGAGGGGGTGCTTAACCGCTTTCATAAACAGAACTTCTACGCCAATGACTATTTTTAAAAAAAAACTGTTATTTTCATTATCTACATACAGTTACACAAAAATAATGTACCTTCTTCTGTTTCGAAATTCCTGTGCGTTTCCGACTTATTTTGATTTTTAGTGTTTGATGTGGTACCTACTAAGTTAAGTAATGTGCTTTATGTGAATAATTGAATATAAAGTTTTTAATAAAAAAGATATAATAAAACATTTAGAGCCATTTTAGTACCTAACGATCGTTTTTTTAAAATTTCAAATACATTTTCATTTATAAATAGGTAGGTTATCGGTTTTTTTTAGTATCCATTGTTATTATCCTCGTATAAAAAGAAATGCATAATTATTATTGTTATGCGGTCAATACTTTCTGTGTAATTATGTATGTATCAATTTCGCCATAAACATGTATGTAGTATTTAAGTGAGATTCTAATAAGTTATAGACCGCTGCTCACTTGCTCTCATTAAAGAGCCGCCACTGTATCAAGCCACACTCAAACACAAGACTTTTGTAAATTGAAATCTGTTTAGTACACTAATTTTAACAATCCTTATTTATTATTGTAACAATACTTTACTAATAATTGTGAAATTAATAAGAATTCTTAGCAATAACGATTTATAAATAAATAACAATAACACTAGTATAATAAAATTAGACACTTTGTTCAAAATGTAAACCGTTGTTTTCAATACACATTTCACAGCGACGTACAATAGAACGTCTTAAGTTAATTAAATGATACTCACCCTGCATATATATATATATATATATATATATATATATATATATATATATATATATATATATATATATATTGCAGATTCTAGAGCTGATCTTATGTCGATTTAATGTAAATTACCTTTAACATCGGTTTAATTCAAATATCTTCAAAATGGTTTTCCTTTAAATGATAACACTCTGTACATCTATTTAGTGGAATATACCCAATGGTATGGGGTCAATATGATTTTTTAGTTGCACTGATAATCGGCTCGTTATTCATAAGTTTTTTGTTTTTCAAAATTTCGCAATTTTAACATAAAATTAAAAAGATTTCGACTTTTTCATAGACGAATAATACTCTTGTCGGAAGTCGTTACGACGCACCGATTTCGAAATAAATCGATTTGAACTTTTCATTCATTAATCATACATTTATAAAATTAACTAAGGAATTCATCTACAATTATGAAAGATGGCTATGGAAAATAAAAAAAATAACAATTGCTCTCATGTCATAAATGAATTTTGCTTTAGAAAGTAAGAAATAAACTCGGGTTAAGTAATCGTTTCTAATACAAAAAAATTTTGCTGACACAATTAATAATAAAAAAAATCAAAATGACAACTGAAAGCATGAAACACAAAACTAAATCTACAAAAGATGCTCCACATGACGACCATGCACAAATTTATTCGTTTATGTAAAGATTGCCGAATTTTTGCAAAAATTCCCCAATTGTTTCTAAATTCGTCGCAGGCATCCTGAATTCTTCTCCAAAGCTGATCGCGCGTTTCTATTGGTTGGGTATAAACCATTGATTTTAGATATCCCCAAACACAAAAATCGCAAGATTTAAATCTGGAGACCTTGCTGGCCGAGCAACCGGACCGCCTCTTCCGATCCATCGCTCTTGGTAATTGTTATCTAAAAAAGTACGAACAGTTCTGCTCCAGTAAGCCGGACAACCATCATGTAAAAAGCACAAGTTGCGCCGAATATTCAGATTAATGTCATCTAATAAATCCGGTAAAGTATTTTGTAAAAAGTTGAGATATCCTTCGCCGTTTAAACGATTAGGCAATTCTACAGGTCCAAGTAAATTATCACCAAGAACAACTATCTAAACATTAATGCTAAACCTTCCCTGATGTTTAATTTCCCTTACCGCATGAGGGTTTTCATCAACATAGGAGTAATTAGTGTGCATTGTGCATATTAAAAATTCCATCTTTTGTAAAACCGGCTTCAACACAAAACAAAATATTAGACAAAAGGTATTGGTCTAGTTTCTCTTTATTTTGCATCCAATTGGAAAAATCCACACAAGAAGGAAAACCACCTGCTTGCAAGACCTAGATTTTTTTGAAATGAAAGAATACAAGCCTTCCTTATGTAGAATGTTCCACACAGAAGATTTTGACACATTAGGATACATTGCATCCAACCTTCTTACGCTTATTTCGGGATTGTACTGAATTTCCATTAAAATATCATCCTGATATTCTTCCATTACATCAGCATATCTTCCTGCTTCATTATTTTTAGAAATTTCCGATCCTGTTTCCCTAATTCATTGATGAAGAAACGTAAATGGTTTAGGAGGAGGATGTCTTCTACTTGGAAATTCATCTGCATATCTACGGCGTTGCATTTCGCCGTAAACTAAATGCATATCGGTATATTCTTCGTTACTAAACGAAACCATTCTAACAATATTCAACTTTTTTTGTTTACGGTAATGTAACTAAATAAAAAATATTTCACTTGAAACTTATTTGACACTTTAACCTCAACTAGTGTCTGTGATACTAGTTATTTTGACGTTCACGCAATTGTTATTTTGTTTATTTTCCATGGCCATTTTTCATAATTGTAAATGAATTTGTTAGTTAACTTTATAAAAGCATGATTAACACTTGAAAAGTTCAAATCGATTTATTTCAAAAACGGTGCGTCGCAGCGACGTCAGACAGGAGTATCATTCTTCTATGAAAAAAAAGAAATTTCTAAATTTTTTTGTTAAAATTGCGAAATGTTGAAAAAACAAGAAACTTATGAATAACAATGGCTAATGCGCCATCCTCCAAGAGCTCCAGCTCTCTTAGGAGATATTTTTGTATCAAGGTAATTTACGTTAAATGGACATAAAATCAGATCTAGAATCTACAGTTTTCTTTTGTGGAAAGAGTTTGTGGACACCCTGTGTATATATATATATATATATATATATATATATATATATATATATATATATATATATATATATATATATATATATATATATATATGTATAAGTTGACCGCTAAATAATAAAACGTAAGGGTGATTTAATAGTAACGTGTTTATAAACAACAGACAATTGCTGTATTAAGGGGCAAGGGATGTAGAGAATGTGACATTACACTATTTATATCATAAACTCTGATACGACACATTAAAGAAAATATTTTTTAAAACAACCTTTTTATTTTTAAAAGTGGATATCTTAATGCGTTGATCGAAAATCCTGAGGTAATATAAAAGTGAATGTAGAACGAATATAATCATTGGTTATTTAAGACGATTATGCATCATCCTTATGAAATTTTCAAAGACGAACTCGAATTTTAAAATACCGGTTACAGTATATATTTACAGTGAATTAAAACAATCAATAAAATACTTTCTGGTTTTTAATCGATTTTTCTATTTATACTGTATGTAAATTAATATCTAATGTTACCAATAGAATTTAAAACATCAATCATGGCATTAGGCAGTTTTTAGACCCACAAGAAAAATTAAAGAACATTTATGGTCACCTAAAGATGTTTCAAACCTAATGTCATCTTCACAAAACGTAGCTTTGATACATGTAGTAAAGAACATATCAGATTTTGTAGAATAGGCCAACCAGAGAAATCTGCGATAGCCGAACATGCTTTAAATAATTTAAATTGAATTTGATAATATGGTAATATTATCAAGACAAACCCTTTGCTATGTTTCTTTACAACGTGAAGCTGTTGAGATTCATAAATATCCGTTTCTCCGTTTAAATAGATTTTGCCGTATTATAATTAAAAAGAGGAACAATCTTATGTCTTAATTTTAGCCAAAAATTAAAATCAGATTAAACATATGACATTGTGTTTTCACTGTACAATAACAATTGCATTTATGAACTAAAAACCCTTTCTTTGTTAGATTTGACTAGATCCTTAATTGGTATGTCACGTTTCCATTGCATAACCTCAAATTCAAGTTTTTCACAACTTTACTCTTACATCATAATTTGATTAAATTTTGTTAAATTTGCCCTTTTATTGTAACATTTTTCACTATTAGCCTTCGACTGTTAGAGGGTGTTCTGATTTATCATATCTATTAGACGTCTAGTTCTTCTATACTAAAATTAGATTCAATGATTGACTTTATGCGTTTATCAAAATGTTATATTAATAGCTGGCTTATGTTTGCATTTTCATATTCTTTATATTTCTTAAATTTATTCTAAAATATTAAACAATTCTTTAAGAATTACTACTACTGAATGCAATTACAATAATTTTCGAAATGTATAAATTTTGATAAAATATAAATAGAAAAATACACGGTTAAAAACCCCAAAAGATAAGTATTTTATTATGTGTACTAAACGTGAAAGCTAACATGTTCATAAATTAAGTCAAACTGTTTAAAGTCAACATGCCTACGAATACTAAATATTTAGTCACGTTTCAAGTGAATGTACACTACAGTATTTACCATTAATAGTTGGAAATTAAATTTTGTTTACCACGATTATGTAATTTCGTTTTTTAATTAATTAATTGCGTGTATATAAAGCGCTACAAAACAGACTTGTCTCTGTTATAATTGATGCAGAATTATTACAGTAACGACATTCGATACAAGAAGAATTATTTAAAACATGTTAATGCAAATTCGTTAAAACCCGGCTTCAAATTAACTTCCTTGTTTATGTAGACCTTATGATATTCTACTACGGGAAAGGACGCGACGCGGTTACTTTTCACTGGTAGCTACGCCCTTGAGTGCTACTATTTTCTGTGTCGTACGCAAAAGTGACACAATTTTTATTTGTGTTGCTAATAATTCACTTAAATGGGTACATAACTAATCACGCCGCCTTAATAAAAACTATCGTCATTGTCGATGTTGCTACTTTCATCAATTTTTATGAGCTGTATGACTGTAATGGAAAGTACATTCTCCTTTTCCAAATAATCGTTTTCAGTTGCAATTACATGATTCCAGTACTTTTTTTGAGTGATTTTCGCAAATGAATTTATCGCTAAAATTTTGGCATTGTCGAGTTTAAATGTAGTGTTATGCTTTGCCACATCATTTTTCACTATTTCCCAAACCTCTTCGATTGGATTTAAATCCGGGAGATATGAAGGCAGTCGTAAAACTGTATTACAGCGCTCTTTTAAGAGTTGATCGAATTTCTAGGTAATATGATACTTTTCTATGGAGCTTGATTAACTCACAAAGTTGGGGTTTCGGTATTATGAAAATTGTAGACAACATTCCGTATCGAGTTTATTTCACAATCTTGTACTCTTGAAGTCACGCCTATTTTGTTTCCCCACCTTTTATTATTATTAATAATTAATTAAAATACCTTCATCTATTTCGTATAGAATTGCAGCTGTAAAAGCGTTATTCGCGGTGATCATATAATGTATACATTTAAATAGCGAAAATCAGTACCTGCGCCTCTGTAGTTCTGTAAGACTGCTCAGATTACGCTCGGCCTAAATGCTTTAAGACGGTTCAGATAGACCTAGCGCAACCAAATCTTGAATTTACATAGACTATCTTAGAAAAACTATACTTAATTGCTGTAATATATTATAATTGGTAAAGCGGTTTCGAAAACCAATATCTTAGTAATTTATCAAAGACGAATACTGATATCTATACTCATACGAATGATAATAATAAGCACATAATACCTCTACTGTCACTTATGCGAGTACTAATAAACTAATAATATATATATATATATATATATATATATATATAATCTTTTTTTACGACCTGATTAATTCAGGGTAAGTTTTGGAAGACAACCGGTGTCAATTTAAATACTTCAATAATTTTTTTAGACCATCGTGTAGGCATACTTTAAGCACATGTTATCCATTGTAGGGACACTAGTGTTAAGATTTCTGTATAAAATAATTAAAAGCTACATTGTAATGAGTTCAAGTTGTATAATCATAATGTACCTTACAACTTTATCGATGTTAATGGCTAAATGTTTTTTACGTGATATAACTGCCTTACATTCACGATTTAATTGTTTTCTTATCGTTTGGGTATAATTAAAATTGTTTTAATAATAAAAACAAAAAAGAGGTCTTTGTAAACCTTTTGTAAGGTATTAAAGTGACCACTGTCTTGCCAAGATAACATTTGTATTGTGTTAACTAAAAATTAAGATGTTTACTGGCAAATAAATCAGGCAGCTGTATGTTAAATATTGTATATAGTCCATATCGGTACCGCCTACCATTATTAGTTAGATCACGTGTTTTAGTGACCTTTACAATTAGGTGTTTTGTCAATTTACCTTTAGAAGTTTTTTCTTTTTGCAATTAATATTAATTTAGCTTAAAAACAGGGCCGCAATTTACTTTAAAAATGATTAAATCCTAGATTTGGTACCGAACTTTGGTTTATTTATTTTTTTTTTTTATAATTTAGGGTTACGAATACTACTGTTTATTTCTTTTAATTTGATAAAAACAGCTGTTTCGTTTGATCAGCATTGCATTACTTAATTATTGTGTATTTTACTTCCTATTATATCTACTTCTATGTGTTCTCTTAAAGCTTCACTTCCCGATTCCGTAACTTAGGGACTGTCTTATTTAAAATTACGTGGCTCGTTGGGTATCTCTATAATGTACGGTCACACTATCCACGCATCCAGTGCACTACCGCTTTAGTGTGTAGCATTACAGGTCTACAAAACAAATTTCTAGTAGCCCCTTGATTTTGAAACAATCAGGTTCGGGGTCAAACGACCTCACTATATTGTGGATAATTAATTATTATAAAGCAATCTAATTACATACGTTTTATTATGTCAAATAATATAAAATAAGGAGAATGTGATTTAATAAAGAAAATAAACTTAAAATATCCTAGGTAAACGAATAAAATAATAAATGAAGAAAATGAAAAATTAATTTTGGGTGGTCCTGCGCTTCGGGACCCCACTGTCAACTTCTGTCTACACCCTCTAGGGCGCAGTAGGTAGTAATACGGAACTAAGTACAACGCGCCTTAGACACGTTTATATACCGGACTCGGTGCTTAAAAGCATTCAAGAGCATTTTAAATAAACGTGACTACGGTTAGGATGGTGGTAGGTATTGGTGTTGAATGAAGGTATGCGGTGGACGCTGGTGGTGTAAAAAAGGTGTCAGGGTCTGGTAGGACAGGTAAATCAGATTTATTTTGGGTATTAAACAGAGGTAGATGTGTTATGAATGTAAAATTGAGGATAATAGTGTATATGTCTGGTATGAAAATAATGTACAAAGTGCAAAGGATGTCTATTTGTTATGAGCGTGCTTGTATATGAGGTTAGTATTCTGGTAATACTGGTGGGTATGCTGGATACTTTGTAAAACAGGTATAGGTGCAAGTATGCGGGTAATTGTAATAAGTGAGAATAGGTAAACAAGTGAAGTTTGGATAGTAGGTGGTCTGGTATTTTATAGGGGAAATCTAGAGTGGGAACTGATAAGATTTATAAATAATGGTAATGCAGTTGTGGAAGTAACTAGAAAATAAGGTTTGATAGAAATTATTTTCTAGGGTAGGACATTCTATGTAAATGATTCGCAGGGTCATTACAAGTGATCCTCAAAGGTCAGCTGAGCCACACCATATCTTTTTATTCTGCCTGTAGCGTATTTCGGGCTATGTTCAAAGATCATTTTGAACACGTTACAGATACAAACTAGGGTGCCCAACGTGGGGCCTTATAATGTTATGCTATCATAAATAATTTATCTTGTTACAGAAAACATCTCCGTGTGACCTAAATAATTCCTTCAATTACTCTACATTCTTTATGTATGTGTGGTGTGATTATTAACTCATTTGCATTTGGAGTAAATTAATTAATACTACATTCTCTTACACCTAGTGAGTTCCAGATTTTCGTTTACTACCATTACCTTTTATTTATTTTTTCAAAATGGCTATTACATGGAAAATAGATGTAGACCGATTGTTAAAATCAGAATTACATTATGAATTATTTTCACGAGGATTATCGTTTGATATTCCTTTTACTTAAATCGGTCCGTAGCGTTATAAAACTTAACGGAGATAAAACCTTAACTTCCATAAAATATAATATGACTTTTGAAACAGATTTGATAGCTGTACAAGAAGCTGTGAACTAACCACTTCTCATACATCATTAATTGGAGAACTCTTCGAGTGCATCTAAATGGTTGATGACCTTGTGGACTCATGCGTATAGACGCTGCGCTCTTATGAAATCAAGTTTACCAGAGGAAGTCTCTGAGAAAAGTAATCTTAAGCTTTACTCAAGTACCTTCATCCTGTCCTCAAGTGACACGCGCTCCAAACACTGATAGTAACCTGAATTTTCTTTCCTCAGGCTAAGAAGATATTAATCCTTCTCCTGCGCCTACAACTTCTGTGCCTCATACGGCTTCAGTTTCTGCTAAATATTTTCTGCAACCAAACTTCTCTTCTTGGAAAGGTGTAATTACACTACTTAAATCGGAATCGATTACGACGGGCGTCTATTGGACTAAATTAGAGCACGAACAATGGGTTCTTCAGAATCAATAGGGATTCATGTGGCTGTTATGCAAACTCTATTCCAACGTTTACGTACACCTCTTTCTGAACAACGTCAATTACAAATAGTTCGACGCAATTTATCGCCTTTCTACCAGATATCACCAGCTTTAATAGAAGTCACGTCCTATTCACGACTTGTGACGTTGGGGGACAAATTTGAACTCAACAAATATTCTATTCGTAACTTAAAACCTCCTCCTTCTCGAGATAAAGTTAAGTTGTTAGAATCAAGTTTCGAGTACATAGATTCTTCAGCTGACTCTTCTTCTTCAAAGAAAAGACTTAGTTACTTCCGATCGCTACTGTATCTACTGTTCCTTCAGTTTCTTCGGGATTATGTTGTTTGAATTGTCACAAATTGGGACATGCTTCGCCCACGTCTCCAGCACCTGAAATTCGTGGTGTGGCAAAACCAGATTTCCTTAAAATACCTGTCCTACTTGTAACCCTAATCAGGGAAACCAATGGCAGAGATTTCTGATCTAGTAGAGGACTGAACTCCATCTTCAATCTCGAATGCTACTTTTTCAGGGCTGATGGATCAGCAGGGTTATCTTTTAATTTAAATTGAACAGTACATGTTAATCTCCACGATTTAACTTTAAGGATTCCGATTCGGATAATCTTCTGATATCTATGGATAAATAATTCTTGGTAGTAAAGTGACAAGTGATTTTTCAAACTACTTGCGCAGAACTGCAACCTTACCTAAAGCTGACCGTGCTGTAGTTCTAAGAAACCCTATCTGTATACATAGTTAAAGCTTTGCTCGATGAGATCTTACAAAGCAAGTACAAGTAATGTCATGATGTTAAACGTAAAAGTTGGTCTGCCATCACTTGGAGTATAATTTCTTGTAAACTGCTTGATTTATCAGGTGATTTCTTACTAACTTTCGTCTCATTCCTAGGCATTTGGTTTTTAAATTACCTTATTTATCGTTATACTTTTAGATAGCCTCCAGCGAGTAACCGAGGCTTATAGGTAGTACTCAAAACGCTATTTTTGTAACAGAATTCCTTTATTCCCATGGTAACAATTAGCTCAGGTTGAACAAACACCTTAGACTGGCGACTATTTCAGAACTTCAGTAATTTTGGTCCCAATAAACACTACTTTCTGAGAGATTTGAGAAGTGTGTAACGATTTAAATTAACGAATTTGAGAACTTCTTAGTGTTGGTAATCGAAACACGCCGTACGTTAGGTACTGACGAGAAATATGCCAACGTTGCGCGTGACAATTCAGTTTTAAAATAATTTAAAATTTGATAAATAAGAAAAATTTTGATTGGTAAAAGGGAATCAGGTGATCTTCTTGCGTTTGGTTTTTGGTGAAAACCGCATTGAATTGTTAAGAAGTCTTACATCTTGAGAAAAATTTTCCGTAATTTTCACAGCGGTACGCAGGTTTTTTTATTCGTAAGATTTATACTTCCAAATTTCTACTATCTAAATGTATTAGTTTCGTTTTAATACGGATTTAAAAGGTTTCTTAATAACCACATATGTTCTTGTCATGCCAGGAGGTTTATCTATTGGGCGTTGTCGTCCCTCTTCGTTTCTTCAGGATACTGCTGTAACGGATTTTTCAACCTTGATAGCGCTTCTTCCTAATTATGGAATAATTTAGAGATCGTCTCCGATAGCCTGCTCGAAGATACATTCCGGCTGTTACTCACATCAGCTCGTTCTTTCACTAAAAGCAGGTCGGTTTAGGTCTAGTAAGATACTCGGTTAAGTAATTATACACAAGCAACATCCGGGTGAGTTTCTTATAAACACTTGCTTTAGGTAATCTTCGAAGAACTTTAAAAGTAGCTCGTTCCTATAACCAATTACAGTCACAAATATAGCACTGTTTCCTAAATCGTGGGTGCAACTACATTTAGTTGGAACATTGAATGGTGTTACATCTACCGAGGTTATGTATCTGTAATAATAAATGTTTAATTAAGATTTTATAGGAAATCAACTAATTCGTACTTACACAGGTGCTTCAATGTTATGCTACTTTACTGTGTAATAATAAGTTTCCATTTTTAACACAAAACTTGCAGTGTATTTAAACAGCTGTTACGTTGTGATACCTACTGCTTTGAAGTTAACATCTGTTTAAGATCTGAACTTTACGCTTGCATTGTTATACAGAGTGCTCCACGATATACTTTAATATTTGTACTTTCATGAACTAAAATGCTTATATAGGGTGATCCTTATCACCGTTTCAGAATTACTTAATGGGTTAAATGCTTAAAGCACGGCATATGTGTCTCATCTACTGGTTATAATTATTTAAGCTCTAAATACACGTGTTAACAAACGTTATCATAATAAGGAAGCCGCATGGTTTTACATATTTGCTAACAATTTTATTGGGTTTTATTTTGGCACGACCATGCATTCAAGTGCCTAACCGACCAACTTGCGCTCTAATCCTTACTCGCTATTATGGCGTATCTGTTACTTTTAGCATAGCGATACCTTTGTGCACGTAACAAGTGACCCATACTATCATGTCTACTTTTGGATAATCTTCATTCCTAACATTCTATGGTTTGATAATCTTAACCATGGCTTTGGGTAATTTCGGGCGGCTTTAACTTGAAGTTTGATCTTATTAGGAATTCCAATTTTAAATTATGCGCCAAAAAGTGGTACTCTGAAGCAATAAAAGGTTTGTTAGAAGGAACTTCCACTTGGGTACAAACAATCGTTATACCGCTACAAAAGCCCTTCTTTTGTGTTTGGCCTGGAGTAAATTAGCAGGTTTTAAAAAAATTTTGAAAAAAAGAGTCTTTTAAGGTTTTCGATTATTTCTGCCCGCTATACGAAGCAATTTCGTGTATGACTAGGTTAACTTCAATCGACAGATTTCGAACTGAAATGTCTGTTAATAAGCATTGTACACGTATTTTTGGGGATGCAATATGTTGATTGTACAGCCGCTTGCGACTTGTCAACAAATTTGTCGGTACCAGGTTCGAAACTCATCTTTGACAAACAAGTGATGGAAGCGCGCGTTAAGTTGTGGAAAATTCATTACTTTGTTTTATTTGAGAAAGAAATCGCATGTCTTAGAGAAATACAAGTACGTAGACATAAATCGCCCTGGTAAACAATACAGTGTGTTTCAAGAAAGGTGGCCCTGTTGCTAGGATATGTAGGATACTGAAAGTTGGATTTGCTTAGTAAACAATTTTCGAAACGGCATCCTTATTCAAGATATAGGGTTTAAAATAATATTATACCCATTTTTTACGATTATGTCGAAACTACTGGCAACATTGTAATGATATCTTGTATGAATATGTTTTGGAAGCTGGCACATCCCATGAATTTGTTTTTATATCTGGCTCTCATAGAGTAAGTATTTTTATTAAAAACCAAAGACAATAACATTATTTTAAGGCTAAAGTTATTAATTAAGCAAAGAATAACAATAAGAAAATTAAAATACATTTAACCATGGAAAACTGACATTTGTTGATAGATAACATTAATATTGTTGATAAATACATTAATTAATAATCAAAATGTGTTCAGATGTTGAATACACCGACATGTGATTAACCTTAGGGGAGTGTTCAGAAAACGCTAGTGCAGCAGATAGGCGTTATGCAGAAAAGCTGCGCAGAAGAAACTTTAGAGCCGTGAAACGACGTTGTCGAGAAACTGGAAATGTGAGACCAAAATAAATTTATTCTGATAGGCCCAGAACAACAAGAACCATTCAGAAAGAGAAGATCATTTTAGATGTAGTTGATCTAGATCCAACAATTAGCGTAAGGAATATGCCACGCCATATTCTGCAAGTACTTGGATGATACTTAAGGAGTACCAGCTACATCCTTATCACTACAGACAAGTCCAAGGGGTCTTGCCAGACGATCTACAGGTTAGAGTGGATTTTTGTGAAACTTTAAAAGAAATGACAGCCCTCAATCCCAATTTTTTAAAATGTGTCCTTTTTACCGACGAGGCCACCTTTGCGCGACAAGGAATGTTTAACTCTCATAATGCACACTACTAGTATGATGAGAATCCACATGTTAAAAGGGTGTTTCATTACCAAACCTTGTTTAAACTTAATCTTTGGGCAGCAACCTTAGGTAACTCATTAATTGATTATCACATTCTACTTGGAAATTGAAATGGTAACGTGTACCGCGACTTTTCAAAAAATCATATATTCGAGATATTAGAAGATTTGTCGCTAAACTAGCGAAGAGATCTATTTTTTATGCATGATGGAGCTCCCCCGCACTTTGATAGAAGGTGTCGTAATTGGTTGAGTAACCAATATCCGAATAGATGGACTGGTAGAAGTGCAGAAGCTCCGATTCATTAGCCTCTATGGTCATGCGATTTCAATTCTTTGGAATACACAGTTTGGTCGTATCTTACGGAAAAGGTCTATGCTTCAGAGGTAAATTCACCTCGAGAGTTGCAAGACAGAATTGAACATCACTTTAATGCCTTTATAGCTGATCCTAAACAGTTTAGAAGATTAATGCATTCTTCACAAAGAAAGGATAGAAGTGTGTATTCGCGAAAACGGAGAACATTTTGAACACTTATTCTAACTGATTGAATATTTCATGTTTTTAGTAAAATTTATTTTAATTTTCTTCTTGTGATTCTGGGATGTGTCAGCTTCCAAAACAGATTCATAAAAATTTCATTACAATGTTGCCACTAGTTTCGACATAATTGCAATTTTTTTTAAGCCCTGTAACTTGAATACGGACGCCGTTTCGAAAATTTTTTAATAAGCGAACCCCACCTACTTTAAGTGTTTAATAAATTTTAGATTTCCTCGATATTAAACTTTTCTTAGAGCTTAAAATGCGATAAACGAAAAAAAAAGTAACGAAATGAAAGCACGTAATAACAGTATCAAAAAGTAATTTGAATCAAAAGCTCACTCTAAGGGTCATTTACAAACTTTTCAAAGACAAATAGCGTTTATTTATGTGCTGCATCAAAAAGGTCTTTTTCGATCAAAGGATTAAAATTGTAAATATAGTGGGAACACCAATACACTCACTTTATCACGTTGATTTATTTCAATACGATTTTAAACATAAACTAATTGTTTTTTTTTTCAAATTCCTTTTGTTTCTTTTTGTTTCATTACTGATCGATTTAATTTAGCTTTGATAAATTTTTTGAAAAAAAGCCCATTGTTTGTGTATACGTGTTTATGACGTGACAAAGTGGTTATTATTTCTCATTTTTTATATAAACCACACTTTATGAAGTGTATAATTTGATACATAATTTTCTCCAGTTTATCAATTTAAAATGAAACCATCCGATTTATACCGTAGCATCTATGTGCGAGAAAAAGTAATTAAACGATCCTAGTTATGTTCTACTAATGGTAACAACTATACTCGAACGTATAAATATTGCAATAACAAAAACGTACTACTACCTACGTTTGTTCCTTAAGGATGATTTCAAGCGATTTCGGTTTTTTTCGTTTAACCACTGCTTGTTTGGCTTATGATAGGGTTGTGAACTCACGTTTGAAATAATTCATCCGATTCATACACTTACTATAACATACTCAAGCAGCAGATACCACTCACGATCTCTCTCTTCCAAAGAATCGCTCTGCGATATCAATATGTGAATCTAGCTACCCACGTTGTTTATATTATCATTTTATGTGAACGGGCAATTAACCCTAGGGTAGGCGCGGTATTTAAAATAACATAACATAGCATAACCTTCACGCCATTCCCTTGCGGGGTAGGCAAAAAAATCCCTGCCTCTTCTTCATTTTTCATTCACAATCTTTCTTCATGCTTTCCTACCTCTGCATGTCCTTTCATTTTTAAACTCCTTATTTTTCTTTCTTTTTTCATACATTCTACTACATTCAGTCTAGTTTTACGGCCCGGCCTTACCCCCAACCTCACCTACAAATGTTTGCTTCGTTAATCTTGAGTTTTTAATTTTCTCAATGTGACCAAACCAACGTAATGTACTAGTTTTATGTCATCCATCATCGTCTTTTCCTCGCCGCATTGCATCATTACACACTCAATATTTATCTCAGCCCTTCTAGTTTTACCACATGCGCTTCTCAGGAATCTCATACACACCGCATTTATTTTTCTTTCGTGCTTTTTTTTTGACATACCCATGTCTCATTTCCACACAGTACTGATGGGACAAATACGCCATTATGGATTGCTTGTCTCCCAGCTAGGATCATGCTTTCGTTTCTCATTATCGTCCACATACTTTCAATCATCTTCCTTCCAGCATTGGCCCTTCGTCCTATTTCGCTATCCATTTCATCCAATTACATCTTGCAGAGTAAATACTATACTCTGATTTCCACCTTCCCGATTGAACACCACAATATTAGTATTTTTCACGTTTATCTTTAGGTCCAAGCTCTCTCAGACTGTATCAAACTTCCTCAGATAAGTTTATAGCTCATCGGCACCGTCGCTTAATAAGACTGTGTCATCTGCGTACATTTTTGTCACCAACCATTACACCATTTGGATCGGTACATGCTTACCTAACACATTTATCCATGTATACATTGACCAACCAAGGTGACTTCACACATCCTTGTCATACTCATTGCTCAATATTAAAGTATTCACTCACACCTCCTCTCACCCTAATACATGCTCGGCTACCGTTGTATACTGCCCTTATTCCGTTTATTAGACATCTATTTACGTCGTATTCATTTAATATTTCCCACAGATTCTCGCTATTCACTCTCTGTCATATCCTTTCTCCAGATCTACAAACGCACAGTACAGCTTCATTTTTAGACTTAAACAATTTTATATCACTTTCTGGAGAGCACCATCTGATCAACACATCATCTCCCTCGCATGAAACCACCCTGCACATCCCAAATCCTGGTTTGTGTAGTTTCTCGTACTCTATCAATCAATATTTTTCCAAATAACTCACCAGGTACACTGAGTAAAATTATCCTTTTGTAATTAAAAATTATTATCAATTTTACTAAATACATAAATAAATAGTTTACCTATAACAGGATTTGAACCTACGACCTGCACTTTGCTAGAGTACTGCACTAACCAACTGTGCTATCGAGACACAAGCCTCAATCGATGTAAATTTTGTCTTTATGTAAGTAGAACTGATTTATATTCTGTTCTTCTTACTTTTGAACTTATTCGTTCATTACAAAATTTATAATAATTTATTCCTCTGTAGTTCTTGCAATCACCCTTGTTCCCCTCACCCTTATTCATTGGTATAATGATCGCGCTCTTCAAATCCCTCGAAACTTTTCCACACTTAAGGCATACATTAAATAATTCACACAATATTCGTATAAGCTTTGCACCTTCACCAGTGTTTTCATATACGCCTGCTCCACATATAATCTCTTTTTCTCAGTCTTATTTTTTACAGCAATCATTGCCAAGTACGCACTTTTTTCTTACATACTTCCTTTTTACCGATTTTCGGTCTACCTACAGTCACTCTTTCGCCTATACCCACTGCATAATTGACAACACAGTTTTTCAAGCTTATCCATGCACTTGCAACGTCAGTGTCGTTTATTTGTTCGTTCCGCACTGTTTCATTCACATTCGACTCTTTACTTACAGCATCTGCGTATTTGATTATCGCATATAATCAATTAGTTTTTCTGTCCTAATTCTGGACGTTCGCACTACGTTTGTATACCTTCTGGAGACCCACTTATGCCACAAACACGCTCTCGATACAACCAAACAGTGGTCCGATCCACGCTCCGATGAGCGCATTACTTTTGTCCCTAACCAGGTTTCTAAGTCGTTCTTCATACACTATCAAGTCAATCATACTTTTAGATTCACCTCTTTACCATGTACACATATGCACATTTTTATGTTTAAACCACGTATTAGATACAAGCGGGCTTCTCTCCATACATCTTCAGCAAACGTTCACCATTCTCATTGACTTTTTGGTGTCCGAACCTTCCTATAACGCGTTCAGTATGTTCTATCTGTAGACCCACCCATCCGTTCATACCTCCAAATTTCATGCATAGCATGCTTTGCTTTGCGCTTTGTCTCCCATACACACAGAATATCAAGCTGCCTTTGGTGCATTACATTCGCTATTTCAAATTCTGTACAATGCATATCTTTAGCATTCCACGTACGGACTCGCCATACATTTCTTGCACAGTCGTTAACAACGGGGACTGTATGTTTCGACCTTGACCGCCCCTTGTATCCAGGTTGATTCGTGGCAATTGTATTGTTCTCTTGAGTAAGGCCATAGCGGGCAGATCGGTTACTAGCCAAATCGTGCCCAGGACAATGTAACATTCCCCACTAACGGTATCGTCCTACTATCGGATAGTTATTTGCCTACTACCCAGACACGTAAGGAAGTAAGAAGTAGAAATATAGACAGAGTCAAGAAAGATATAAGTAATACAGAGTGTATACCTACTGTATGAAAATATATATATATATATATATATATATATATATATATATATATATATATATATATATATATATATCGTGAATGGCTAAATTAGAAAGCGGGTCGATTTTTGTTGTAATGTTATAATTACCTCATTTGAAAGGGATTTTATTTCTTTATTTAGCGACATTACATTTTTAACTAAACTATTTTGTACAGGGTAGGAAAAAATTTTATTTTATTTAAATTCAAACAAATTACAATTAAGTAAAGTAAATTAAGTAAATACTCAAAAAAACAAAAATACGTAAAAATAATAATGCACACAAAAAAGGGCTCTCAAAAACACTGAATAATTTTTTGTGTCTAATGTTAATTATCAAACAATGTACACTATTAATTAAAACATTAATTGTGTTTTGGCTGAATTTAAACAGAATAATTTTTTTCCCACCCTGTACATAACACATTAAAAGTGTTATGTCGTTAAATAATAATTCAAGTGAAATGCCAGATGATATCGATTTCGGTTTAAAAAAAAATACGATTGTCACTACACCAACGCCGATGACGTCAACCGTTTTCGAAATAAGGATCTTACTCCATAATTTAGCCGTTCACGGTATATATGCAACATGCTCTACTGCGATGTAATTTTAACGCAAAAAGACGTTTATTAACGATATAGCAATTTCAAAGTGCAATACTTAACTTGGAATAACTTCTAAATTAATATTCCATAATCGGAATTATGGCTGACGTTATATTCCCTGGAAAATGAATTTTCACAATAGCTATGAAAGATCTGGCAGCGACATTATTAATTAGCAACATAATTTAGTATACCATAATAATTTCAATGGTCACCGCTATCACAAACACGATAAAAACTCAAAATTTTTGAATGTGCATTGCTACGCCAGCGCAGTAAGGAAGCCATTCTCCTCATAATATTGGGTTTACGTATATATATATATATATATATATATATATATATATATATATATATATATATACTATATATATATATATATATATATATATATATATATATATATATATATATATATATATATATATATGTAATTGGCCCATTAGACGTTTCTCAACCCCTAAAAATATTAGAGAGTTGAAATTTGGTACACGGTCATAGGTTGTGACGATCTATCTTTCTAAAAATTTTCATTACAATGGCACTTCTCGTAATGCCAGAAGTGACCATTAACTTTATTTTTTTAAATGGAACGATATATTTCTGTTATCGACATTAGATTTCTTGTTCAATTTACTACTTTTTGTGTTTACTTAGTTGCCAGGGTTACCGAGATATAACTACTTTTATGGAAAAATTACTACTTGCAAGGATTATTTAGAAAAATCATAACTTTTGAACCATTAATTCTATTGAAATAAATAAAAAGAATCATTAATTGCACAAGAATTTCTCTATCGGCATAGTGGTAGCTAAATTCTGTAGCTTTATTAGAAAGGCCACAATAAATTCGTAAACTTGAGAAACTTCAAATACGGATAACTCATTTTTTTCAAATGGAACACCCCTACTTTCTTATCAGCAGTCGATAGAGAATTTGATTTGCAACATTTTCATTCAAATGATCGATATGCCTATCATGATCCATTTCTGAGGAAAAAGCATTTTTATGTAAAATTATGATTATTCAATTTATTATAATTAGTAGGTGGCTTTGGAACTCCGTTGTTATGGTAACAACTGCGTTCAATTGTCTTTATTTATCCTTAGTTAAGATATTCTATAATTTCCATATTTATGCAAACCATGTTTAGTAGCGAGCACCTAGGCTGTCAATTTAGTGACAATATTTTTGAAATTAAGTGTATCGGAATGAACACCAAAAATTCAGTTCAGAACACTACACAAGAATTTTATTCACTTTGGAAATCAAGTATACAGGAAATAACGTTACTTGGGCTTTAACACAAGAAAAAGAAATAGTACAACAGCGTGTTTGGATACAATGGCAATATTGGATAACGTCACATTAACGGAAACAATATAAACAAGTCAAAACAATTAGAATAAATGTTCGATGTGCTCTCCGTTTTGCTGAATACGCATCTCTAGCCTAATGTGCACCCTCGTGGTAACTGTCTTGACAAGCTCTGCTGGATTAATTTCTCGAAAGGCTTGATAAAATCGCTCAACCAATTCTTCTAAAGAACCTACTATTCGGTTATACACCTTAGACTTGATAACTCCACACAAACGATAGATCCGGCGACCAAGGTGGCCATAGCCGTGGTCCTCTGTTTCTGATCCATCTATCTAAAGACAGTTGTGCTAATTTTCGATCCACAGTTCTTGTATTATGGGTGGAGCCCCATCCATTTCGTACCAGCATCTTCTCGTTCTATTTAACGGCAGTTCTTCAACGAAGGTTTCTACTTGGTTTTCCAGAATCTGAATATATCGAGCCCCATTTAAATTTTCGTTATATAAAACGTATCGGAGCACACTCATGATCATACAATAAACATTAAATTAAATTTCCTTTGATTGTCCAAGGTTTCAAACAGTCGAGGATTTTCAGATGCCCAGTAATGCCGATTTCTCCTATTGACTGTTCCATTTTGATCAAATTTTGCTTCGTCCGACCAAATCACATCTCTAAGGAAGTTTTCGTTTTGTTGAATTTCAATCATGTCTTCACAAAATTGAGTTCTCTTCGGATAATCTTCTCGACTCAGTTTTTGTAGGCGAATGAAGGTATACGGATGCTTCTTATGTATTTTTAGAATTTTCTGAATTGTCGAATAGGTTAAACAAGAATCTTCCGAAGCTGCATAAACAGATGAACGAGGATTTACCTCAAAATATGCCAAAATATTGATTTCGTTATCTTCTGTTAGAATCCACGGAACGACATTTCTGGAACAAGTTGATTTGCCAAACTGAATAAAATTCTTGTGTAGTGTTCTGAACATTTTGGAGGCATTTCTGGTACACATGGATATTTTTCATTAAATAAGCGTTATAAATAATGTGATTACATTCGCCAAAACAACAAAACAATGAAAGAACCTGGTCGTTTGTATAACAAAAACGGTGATTTTGCATGTTCAAGTGTCAAAGTTGCTTAGAATATTTTAGTGATGCATTTCCTTGAGACGAAAATTTTTTATTTTTATATTTTGTTTTATTGTATTTTTTTATGTTAATAAAGACGTAAGTAATCTTTCTTATTGTTTTATTTTTTGGATTTTGAACCACCGGTGGTACACGACACGTCTGAGAGAAAATGTTGTGTACCACCGGTGGCCACCAGACAGGAATTGGTTCCTCAAGTGTGTTATAACTCTGTTTTGTTTCGGGTAAGCCATTAATACTAGAACCAAGAAAATTTTCCACTTACTGCTACACAAAGGAAGTGAACTTTCATCAGTTCCAACCACGTCCACATCCAGTAATGTTGTTCCTTCTGCGGAAAGTATTTCGTCACATTCTGGCGCATCAGATTTCCCGATTTCATCATATTCATATTCAGTAAATGAAATGCAAGCGCTTGGAAATTCTCTGGCTTCAGAAAATTTAGATTTTGTTGTGGAGAATAGTAATGAAAAATTATCGGAGTCTATTAGCCTATCGCCGAAGTTGACAAACACGGCAAAAATTGAAGAAAAAATAACCGGGGAAATAATCCACCTTCCTTCAACTTCCCGTGCGAGTGGTCCATTTGTCTCCAGCTTTAGGTCAGAAAAACGATACGAGACTTCTTCTGATGAATCTGAGCCTTATCAAGATTCCGGCGATTCATATGCTCCTTCCTCTTATGACGAAGAAAACGACAACCTCTCTGATGACCGGGAAGATCAAAATCAGTTTTTTGATTCCAGTCACGAAGACGCGTCAAATATATTAACAAATACCGTTCAGCATAAGTGGCATCCTTGTAGTAACTTACCAATATCTTTCCATTTTTCTGAGCAACCAGGAATTACATTGGACAATACAGATTTAGGAGATCCTTATGAAATCTATAGACACTTCCTCACAGATGAAATACTTCATGTTATCGTCTTCGAGACCAATAAATATGCCAACCAGTATATGTTAGGCCGCGAGCTGCGTTCCAGAACACATGAAAAAATGGGTAGATACCAATCGGAGTGAAATAAAAAAATTGTTTCCTGTTCTTTTGATAATGAGTATCTGCCATCTTACAAAAATGAGACTGTACTGGTCGAACAAAGATAGGTTTGGCTGTTCACTTATCCAGAGGACAATAAGGAGGGATAGGTTTGAATGCCTGCTAAAATGTCTACATTTTTCCGACAACGAATATCCTGAAGCTTCCAAAGATCGGCTTTTCAAAGTATAGAATATTCTAGACATTATTCGCATGCAGTTTCAGGTAACACTTATTCCTGGCGAAAATGTAGTTATAGATGAGACAATGGTGCCCTGGCGAGGAAGATTACATTTTCGGCAATATCTTCCTGCCAAATCCCATAAATACGGGATTAAGATATATAAGGTCTGCACACCGGAGCGATTTACCTATGATTTCACAATTTACGCCGGGAAAAATGAGCCAACCAGTGCCAAAGGGCATACTTACGATACTTGCGAGAAGCTGATGTGCAATTTGAAAGATAAAGGGCGCATATTATATATTGACAACTTCTATACCAGCGCGGAGCTTGGCGAAGACCTTCTAAAAGACAAAACATACGTGTGCGGAACCTTAAGAACAAACAGGAAAGGCAACCTAAAATCAGTTTGCAGTAAAAAACTCAAGAGAGGACAGATTTATGGTGAACAGAATGAAAAAGGGATAAGAGTTATAAAGTGGGTAGATAAAAGACCTGTTTTAATGATAACTATTGTACCGGACCACAAAGATGTGTTAGTCCCAAAAGGTAGTAAGAACGATGGGTACAGATATCTTAAAGCCTGTTACGGTAATCGCTTATAATAAAGCGAAGAAAGGAGTTGACATATCAGATCAGATGTTTTCTTATTACACGACACTAAGAAAATCAATAAAATGGTATAGAAAACTATTTTTTGAGATAACCTTGAGAACAAGTGTTGTAAACGCTTGGTGCGTGTATAAAAACCATGGGAATAACTCCAAAAAACTGGACACGTTGCACGTTAGAGAACAAATTATTGATGAACTGTTGAGCAGGGATGAGAATGGATTGAATATAAATAGGATTGATCATGATGATAGCATGCAAAGGACAAGGAAAAAACCAAAGCCGACCGCTGTTTTGGCAACTCATAAACTTAAAAAATACGACGGTCCTTAAGGAGTATCCGAAAAAGATGTGTTACATGCTACAAGAAAATTCAAAGTAAGAAAGGCTCTAAAGAGGCAAGGATGAGGGCTAAAATAGTAGGTACATATTGCGAGGACTGCCCAAATCAACCTACCTTATGTTTGCCATGTTTTAATGATAACCACAAATAGTTCTGTTGAATGTTGTTCAGTTACGATAAGTAATTTTAGACACTCTTCTTTACCCTTTTGTATCGTAACATAGTAGTTTTAGGCAATTATTTTAGTGTTTTATACGTTTTCTTAGTACCTAAGCTTCCCCGTATGTTTCTTTTTTATGTATTTGAATAAGCCCTACATTTAGGTTTCACAAAATAATTTTTTTATGTTTTGGAAAGTTGTTATATTTCAATCATGTCTAGCACTATTATCTGTGGACGAATGCGCCGCCGGTGGTACACCCCTACAAAGCAGATAGTCCTGCAGCCGATACTATAATATTAAAGCCCTTCATTAGAAATGCGGGATTTTGAGTAGCTTGATGTGAATACTGACCGATGTACCACATGTGGCGTACGACGTCTGTATGAATAGCTTCGAGTGTACCACCGGTGGTACAGGTCGTCGCGAACGTGTTAATAAACATAAATAAAGACGATTGCACGCAGTTGTTACCATAGCAGCCAAAGCTAATTATAATAAATTGAATAATATGTATAATGTTACATAAAAATGCTTTTTCCTCAGAAACGGATAATGATGGGCATCCCGATCATTTGAAAAAGAAAATGTTGCCAATCAAATTCTCTATCGACAGCTGATCAGAAAGTAGGGGAGTTCCATTTGAAAAAATTTAGTTATCCGTATTTGTAGTTTCTCAAGTTTACGAAATTATTGTGACTTTTTTAATAAAGCTACAGAATTTAGCGACGACTAAGCGGATAGAGCAATTCTTCTGCAATTAACGAGTTTTTATTTATTTCAGTAGAATTAATGGTTCATAAGTTATGACTTTTCCAATAAACCCTTGCAAGTCGACATTTTTTGATAAAAGTTGTTATATCTTCGTGATCATGGCAACTAAATAAAAATAAGCTAGTCAAAATGTAGCAAATTGAGTAAGGAATCTAATGGCGGTAACAAAAATATATGGTTGTATTTAAAAAAATCAAGTTAATGATCACTTCCGACATTACCGGAAGTGCCATTTTAATGAAAACATTTTAGAAAGATAGATCGTCGGGAACTGTCGCTGTGCTCCAAATTTCAGCTCTCTACTTTTTTAACAGTTGAGAAACGTCTAATGGCCAATTAAAAATTACTATATATATATATATATATATATATATATATATATATATATATATATATATATATATATTAGTTACATTATCGCCGTAAAATGGGGTCAAACTGTGCTCTCATTGGTGAGAATGTGCCACAAGGCTTCCTCTTTCAATTTGGAGACTCGAACATGAAATTGTTAGTAATACCGGCATTTACAACCGCACTAATATTACTAGTGCTTATGCCATCTTGAGTCACCTTTCAGGACTACACCACAATCACCGTTTGTTTACAGTGCGCCCTTGAATTTCGGCGCATTGTTAAACGTATTTCTATCAGTCAGTAAACTTTGTGGTGGCGTGAAATTTAAGTTAGAAATTGAAGCATTCATGTAAATAATTTCAATTACTATTTACTTAGCTTGACTATAACCTTATGATAATCAACTACTTAATCTGCTTTCCTGAGTTACAGAAAATTTTCGGTTATAGCGCAGATAAGTGGGGTGAAAGTGTTCCACTCGAATCGCCCATTCTCAGCCCACCTTTTTGAGGCCAGATTTAGTAGTTTCCAGTAAACGTTTTTTTTAATTTAGAATGCCCCGTGAGCGCGTCAGAAAACTAGGAACGAGACATTATCATAACTACTATCCAGATACACTGAAACGAAGTTTTATTAGTAGGGCAGCTAAAAAAATATGGCGTTCACCGAAACGTGCTTAGTAATAAACTAATAAGAAAACTCCTAAAAATAGTGGAGGGCGGACTGTCTTTACTGAAGATGAAGAATCAGCTATCGTGGCCCCCACGTCCTCACTCTATCTTCTCTTGGTTTCTCTGTAAATAAATCCGAATTGTTATTCATTGTTAAGAGATTTTTTTTACACAAAGGCGGTAGATTAGTTCAAAAACGATTTTCCCGGAACTGGCTGCGCAAATTTTTTCCTAATAAGACACCACAAGAAATTTCTGAGCGTGTTGCCAGATATATTAGTTACAGCCGAGGTTACGTTAATGAGTACATAGTAAATGTGCCTTTTGATGTGAATTATGACGAGACATGTTCAGTAGATAATCCAGGCATCTCTAAGGTCCTTGTTAAGCGACATTTCAAATACCACGGAAATATAAATAATTCGTCCATCATCTGTAATGATATGTGGAAGTGCAGGTGGTGAATTGGCACTTATTTATGTTACTTATAGGACTGAAAAGATGTAGGAAAGTTGAACCAAAAATGGCGCTCAAAAACACGCTACAATTGTACCAAATCAGGGTGGCTTTGTTATCAAGGTTTTGAAGACTGGTTTGTGGCTCTAATAATCCCTACAAAAAAAACTGTGAAGAAAATTATTTTGAGAGATAACCTATGTTCGCGCACAAATGATCCTTCTTTGCCATGAAAATGACATTTCCTACATTCCATTAACTCCTAATACTACCCACCTCCTGCAGTTAGGGATTGCATTCTTCAGACCTGTAAAGATTGCATCGCGAAAGGTGTTAAATGAATGGAAAGAAGAGTTTTGGAATAGTCGGTGTATGACGGTTCCCAAAAATGAATTTCCGGTCATTTAAAAAACTGCTATTAGTTTTAACAGAAAATTGTGCTAAAAAGTTTAAGACTGACGTTCGTAAAGGTGGTATTGCTCTTGAGAATCTACATGACGTATTTCAGTTTCAATGTTATACACGGGCTAACATTGAAACTGAAAAAAAAAAGATTTACTTGAAGACAACCTTATTGAAAACCGGGCCACTTCAAAAGAAAAGGAGGAAAGCTAATGATCCTGTAGGGAAAAATGTCACTGCTACTGATATCAACCCTTAAATTCGATCCAATTCAACAACGTTTACCACAATTTTAAATATTAATGACACATACAATTCATAAATACAAAGTACACCTATAACTAAATAAAATATACAAACTATCGTGTTGCGTTGATAATGCGCTACTCAGAAGTCCTCGTCCACGTGGAATGCATGGTTGCTGAGTTGCATGATATTGATAGTATGCCAGTTGACACCATTGATATTGAGTGTTGTGGGTATTCAAAAATGAAAAAAGTCTTGTGTTGATGGTTGTTACTGGTAGAATTGCGGTTATATGGACTATCCTATTCTCGCTCGGTTGGTGTAGTTGATGCTCTAATGCCTCGCATATCCGAAATAAACGGAAACAAGTGTTAGTTGTGTAAATAACTGATCGATGTTAACAGAACATGAAGACTGGCGTAAGAGTCGATATTACCTACTTATCTTCGCGTCGGACCTTTGTATGATTACCCGAAAAGTGCAACCTCCTCTCGTGCGTGAGGATCACTTCCTACAAGTCCATTTCAGTTTTCGCCTGGGCGAGAGCCGCTGCCTTCTTGCGGATGAGAGATTAATTCCCCACATTGAGATATCCGCGAAGGTTTAATACAGACTAGAACAGAAAGGCAGATTGAGGGGGGGGGGGTTACGATAGCGGCGGTAACCGCTTTCGGTACTTCCGCTTTCTCAACCTTGCCTGCCGTCGCTAGGGCGTAGCTGACGCCAGTTCGAGTTAAAGAAGACGCCGCAGTCGGCGGTGACTTCTTCTGTCTCTGTGAAGCTTCCGTTTTCTTCTACTGTAGAGAGTGAGGGAACTTTGGGTAACCATTGTAGCTAGCGGGGTTGTCCCCAACACAGTTAACGCACCTGGCCCGTTCAGTACGGAGTTTCGTACGTTGACTGGAGTAATGTCCTCCGGCGCATTTAGCATATGGTGCCAAAGTCCTACAGCAACGCTATGCGTTTTGGAAACCCTGACACCGATGAAACTGCTCAACTTTAGTTTTCTGCCGCTCCTCTTCTACAGGCTCTTATACAGGCGGGCGATGTACTCAACCTCCCGGATCTTCTTGTTGTTCTTTTCCGTTGGTAGCTCAACGATCACAAGGGGCATCGGGCGTCCTCGCTGCCTTATCCTGAAAACAGAAAGTACGTTATTACCTTGTAGTTGCAGCTCCGAGCTAAAATCCACCTCGCCACGTCACTTCCTTAGCCACACGCTTGCTATTTACTTACTCATACTCATCAGCTTGTTTCGGTCCTAGAGTGAGGCAGGCTGTATCCAAATTTCCTCGTGGATTGCTCTGGCTCTCTTGAAGGCGATCCGTTGTAGGTCGAGTTTGCGAGAGAAAGAGGCCCAGCTCTCCCTCTGCGGAAGGATCACCGACGACACTTTCTGCCTGGTATCTTCATGGGTCGTTGTCTGTTCCATGGATGCAGGGCTGTCCGTGTACTCTTCTAGGACTTGGAACCCGTTATCAGTCTCTTCTTTCAACAGTGTCGGTGGCGCCGTGGTGGTCGTCAACAGGGTTGCTGACTGAACCTCGGCTAGCGGGGTGATGCCTTCTAGCGGTGCTGGTCGTGTTTTCTTAGGCCACCTTCTCTGTGGTGGCAGCCGGTGCTGCGTCGCTGCTCAATCGGTGGAATCGTAGGTTGATCAACGACGATATTGCGTCCTACTGGGTTATCGGGGACGGTAGGTGCTCTCGGCCTTTCTGTAATCATGGGTAGCAGCGGCGCAGGTTCACCTTTTTGCGAGTTGTCTGTGTCTGTTAAGGATAACCTATTCAGATTGAGATGCAAACTTGGAATGCCGATACCTACCCGTAAAATGAAAATCACACGTCAGTGGACTTCAATCAGGGAAGCAAGCTAACCTTCCTCGAAGATTTCGGGGAACTAACGATAAATCAGATAGCGATGATGGATGTTTCTTGTGCAGAAAGTCATGGAAGCCGCTATTCACTTCAACTGAGCGACGAATTTGATATAGATATGGGACCGATTGCTATACCTTACACAAAAGTGCAGTCATTTATTGATAAAGGTAACACATTGGAAGTGGATCTGAACACTATTTGGTCGATTATAACTTCCCACGTAATAGGTAAATAAAGGTCCTTCCTTTTGGCTTGTATTTACTACGTTGAGTTTATATATAGCCAAAGCGTTAATACCGAAATATTTATTTTGAGATACTACCATTGGCCAACGACGTGTATTGTTTGTTACATTATATCTTTGACAAATTTGGTCTACCAGGTCTGCACTAACTTTTGCTTTGTTATACTCATCTCAGGTTTTTTGTCATCTTCATCTATTGTATCGTCCTGATGAATAGTAGAGATCAGTAGATCCGCTCTATTTTTCCTCGGAATATATAATTCGAGGACAATCTGCCTCAAAACCACGATTTATCCTCTCTAGTTTTATTTGGAAAAAACTACGGAGGGACCCAGGTGTGTAAGCTTTTTTTCCTGTTGCACTTTCTTGGTAAATAAATACTCGAGAATGAGTTTTCTAAGGTTACATTCCGGTTGGTTCCTTCGGCAAGAGTGACTAAGTAATGGTTTTCCAGAATTTTCCTGCCTAAATGAGTCCTCGAGTTAAATCCCCACGGCAACCTCAAAACTGAGGGTATATGCAGTTTTGGAATCTACCAACGGAACACTTCGTCACCATATTTTACTCAGGATATACTACTTGAAACTACAACGTCGTCTAAAAGTTGAAAGCAGTTCATCAATAGCCTCTATTCCGCGGCAGTAAAGTTTTTTGAAATAATACATTGAAGTTTTTAAAAAGCTGTCTTGTCGGAGCTAGCTTGTTTATGCCTTTCCTTTTGACTCTCGTCTCTAATCGTCAAATCTTAGACTCCTAGCTAAATATTTAAATCGAATTAAGCTCACAGAAAAGTGCCCATTCCACTTCCCTTAGTATTGTCTCATAATTGGGCTGCATTTTTTCGTGAAGCTCGTAATGACCAACCAAAGGAAAGCCAAGATAAGTCCAAATTCCTCTTTCGTTTGTAAACCTAGCATTGCGAGGCCTTTCTTAAATTATTTCCAAACCTTCCAATGCAAATATTTATCGATGGTTCACATTTTGGTTATAAATATAGACACTCAATTTCAGACGAGCTTCTCCTTTGCGGCCTGGTAGACGTATTATAATATTATAAGCTCGTGTGCATTTTTTTCATTTTGGTTGTTTCATCCTTTCCAACATAAACGTTTTTACTGTTTGCTTCTTCATCCTCAAAGCCAAGAAAATCTTCAAATTCTGTTTCATTTGTTTCAAGTTCCAAATTGGTGTCATGGTCACCATCTTGAGCATTATTCTCCTTGTCTTCGCCTAGGTTTTTAGTAAATGTATCTTATCATCAAACCGCTTAACAACTGTTCGGGATTTCTTGTTATTTCCATGCGACGATTCTTGGCAGACAATTATTTATATACCTAAAGGTTACTTTCAAAGTTTTACAAAATGAAACACCACCACAATTATAACTTAAATCAATACAAAATGTATCAAATTACCAAAAAAGAAAGACAAAAATAATAACATGACAGAAAATTACTAACAAGAGAACTCGTCTGGAGTGCGGTTATAGCGTTCACTTCGGCGTGTCTAACGAACTATGGGGACCATAGTGATATTAAAGAAACAGGTGCTTAAGCGCATGCATATAAACATTTGGTGGTTTTAAAATTATTGCGTCTTGATTATGGCTGGGCTACAATGATATTCCGCGCGAGTACTGTAGGGCTAGAAAGGGATAATAACTTACCAAGTTGTATGACTGCGGCATTTTCAATAACTATATTACGTCCATGCGACTAACTTACATAACTAACATATGGGCATTATATTTAGTTTACTAATGTTATTTTCAGGTGGGAACGGGCGTCGGCTTCTGTTGTAAAGGCGACAGAGGTGTAAGGGCGACATGAATAAGAGGACGATGACGTATTCTGCGGACATCGTCAACAGAATCCTTCGGTACTGCGATTCTACTTGCTGATATGCAGCACAGTGTGAAACGCGTCGTACAATGACGGCTATGTGAGCCTAGGCTATGACTAGCTCTAGGAGTGGTCCAGTTATAGCTATTACAGACCGTAAAACTGAATCTTGAACGTTGCGACAGGACTGTCGCCGCGAGTCAAAATTTGAATAGACGTTCGTTGCTGCATGTGACTCAAGTACGGTCCTTTTTAGTAAAATTGAGTCCCACATATTGTCATACTACCCCTTCGATGGTGATGGAGTCAATAGAAACGGACTGATTTCGTTACCTGTATATCGCTCCGTGTGATTCTAAGCGGCGTCGTTTCTGAAGTGGATGTTGTAATTTTCTGTGCTTGGCGGCCGATGGCAATTTGCTTGTGTTTAGTCTTTCGTCGGGTCTGTTGAGGTTAATGTGACTTTGACCATATCTGCTGTGGTAGAAGCTTATCTCCGTAATTTTCGATCATTTGAGAATGTCGTTTCATCCCCGTATGGGGTATGGCTTTCGTAGAGCGGCTGTAGAGAGTATGTGGCGGCGAAATTCTATATATTGATGTTGTGTCTTATCTTGTTTAGTCGCGAGATTTGAGTGCTGTTTACGGAGTTCTATTACATAGCTGTCCTCGCAGTTTCAGTCCGGTAACGGTAACTTAGCACCGTGGTTGTTCTTTAAGTTCAGATTTCGAGTAGTACGATTGCGGATTGTCGTGAATCGCGTTACTTATTTTAAGCGCCGAAACGTTGAGATTAGAATTGTCTTTCTCACTGTGTGGTTATCTGTAGGAATGTGTCCAATCTTGTGATCATGCAGGTGAGAAATTCTCGCCCACATTGTTCTTCAATAGGATGCTTTCGGCCATCTTATGTAACGGTCAACACACGTTAATACATAGCGCTTAAAGTGGGAGACTGGAAGAGGTTAAACTAGGTGGATGTGTACGTTTTCGAACCTAATTAATGTTGGTGTGAGTTTACCAGGTACTGGACGAATTTGTTGTGTAGTTTTAGTTTTCTGCTCTTGTATGCATTGGTGTGCCCCTATTCCGCAATCCTTATCGATGTTTGGCTGGACGATTTTTTAAATCATTTTGGAGTGTACTGGTTTGCCTGGATGTGACAATTGGTGAATGCTGTCGAAGGCCTGTTTGCGCAACGCTTTTATGATCTATGGTCAGACATTTAGGGCAATATTTTATTGGGTAGTAACTACTACTCCCAGACTTAGTTGTCGGTACTACCTACTCTTAAACGTTTCTATGCGTTTTTCCCGCCTATTAGTTGAGTATTGCGCTATGTAGAGTAGGTATCGATATTGACGATGTGAGTATTTCTCCGATTCTTTGAGGTCGTATGTGAATGGTTTGTGATCGGTGTAGGCTATGAGCATTTTTCTTTAAGTGTATGCTTGTGGTTCCTTGTCGTGCGCACCATATTTTTGTTCTGCTAGGAACTATGTTGTGGACAAAATGCTAGCGGTTTCCACTGTCCCTCTTGTTATTGCTGCATCACGTGGTCTAGTGTGTAGTCAAAAGCGACTATTATTACTGCTAGCGGCGCCCATTTATTAACGTATGTCAACTGTGTTGCGTCAGAAAGTTGGTTATTGCATGGGTAAAAGGAATTTTAGCGTGTACTATCCATTGCACGTGATCATTTTACTTTGGCTTTCCTTTTAAGAGCTCGAATAGCAATGTCTAGTTTTAGGACACATTTGAATTGATTGTGCAGTAATAATTTATCATTTAGACAACTCTGTGTAACTTTCTCGTGGTGTCTGAAAGCGGGAAGTCTTTGGCGATTGTGGTTTTGTTCTCAAATGGTTGGGTTTCTTAGTCTAGTAATTGGTATCTTAAAAAATGTACCTGTTTCTGCTTTAAATGACATTTGCCTGGTTGATGACTATACAGTGGTCTTATAACCGTTTGAAAAGTGCTTCGGGGTTTCCTATGTGGTGTTGATATGTCGGTAGGTTCCACATGGTCTTGCCGATAAACCGTTGGAACGTTTGGGCTGCATTCCTGAGGCCGAAGTTCCTATAAGGAAAATTATAATACCCGAACTGAGTGGTTATTAAGGTCTTGGGTATGTTTTATTCGGCCACATGGATTTATGACTTGCCTGGACCAGATCTGTAACTTGTGCGTAAGATATTTAATGTATGGTACGGCTCGACTATCTGAAATTGTGGTTGGGTTAAGTGTTTTTAGTGTCCGCGTGCTCTCCATTTTTCCGCTTTACTGGGAATCGTGTGCAGAGCTACTGCTTGGGAATGTCGCATTGACTTGTCTATACCTAGTTGGCTCGTCAGTTAAAGCTCGACTTGTGCTGGAACTTACTTGGCCAAACGATAAAGTTTCTAAACACTGGATATACTTCGGTGGTCCGAATAAGATGACGAATGTTGTATTTCTTCAGCTAAAAATTTCCAGCAGGCTTAGCTATGTTTGGGAAACATTTGTGTATCCTTTGGCAGTCGGTATCTTCTGCTACGGTGCAGAAATTTGTGGGGTGAGTGTCGGTTTTTTTTCACGTGTTTATCACTTGTCTTTTCAGATCTATTAATGTGCGTTACCTTACGTTGACTAGTAGGTCACAATATGCAAGGAAATATGCCTTTATGATAGACTTAAGTATGTTCAAGATAATGAATCTCCGTTGCTTGCATAATTTCAAGTAGAGATTCCGGTTCAGCGTGCCACACATCTTGTGGCGTAGAACTGAAGCCGAGTATTGAGGCTGATGTGGTTTATTGTGAGGAGAAGAGCGGTCGACGCGAGCCAGAAAACCCCGTAGTTAAATATCCACTTACTTAAAAAAGGATTGTTAAATTAGACCTTCCTGGCTATTTATTAACAGTGCTCAGTTTATTGATTTACTCAAAGGAAGGAAGCAATCCTGATTTAGAACAGTAATACTGTATAATTAGGGTTACCCGACTAGAAAGTAAAGCACTCGTATAATTTCAAAGCGTATGTGCTCTAGTCGATCCTCCATTTTTGCAGTTATCGCAGTGACAGATATATTACAAGTGTAACTTGCACTCCATTCTAATCTCACCTACATAAGTGTGCATCAATCCTTACCGGGTTTTACTGCAAGTAACTAGTTAGATTTCAACCCGTAACACATCTCTGTTAATTTACGCCACATTAAAACTGCTTCCAGCTTATGAATTTGCCTCGTTCGGATAATTCATTTGGAATGGAGTTCAAAGTAATAAAGTGTGCAAAGTTTTCCCATTGTGACTCACATAATTATTATGAAAATTTACCAAGTAACCTAGACCAGCTGACCACTGATCGAATCATTAGATTCTTGAACAACCCTTTTTGAGTTGTATTGAAATATACCGTAATTTAAGGTCTTTAATTCGTTCTGCTGTAAATATAAGAAAAATTTTTTAATTATTGAAATATAGAGATGTGGTAGGAAACTTAATTTGCATATCTTCATAGTGCATATTTTCGTAAAGGTTTATATTCCCACTTCAAATTATTATTTTCTGATCATTTGATTTGCGCAACGCGTCATCATCATCTGACCTCCGACTCCCTAAGCCTCCATTTTTTTACTTCCTGATGAATGTTGAAGCAGGAAGCGCAGTTGTGGTTTTCCACCTAAAATTTAGTGTAAAGTGCCATTAATTTGATGGTAAGTTATCTTTCAACGCATTATACAAAAAAATTAAAACATTTGCTCTTTTCAGGCACTTTTATTTTTTACTGTTACTTTAACTTTTACTTTTACATTTAATATTACCACTTTGGATTGCTCAATTAATTTTACTGTTGCGTACGCTTTCATTCTATGATTGCAATTTTTGCATTCAAAACTTCAAATAATGCAATAAATATTGGACTCAAAATTTCAAGAAGAAATGTATAAGAGATAAAATTCCTTTCATGGGTTGGTTTACTACGCAAAGCATTATTTCAAGATATTGCGCAATAATGGTGCAAGGATGACATCACCTTGGTTGACCGTTTCGTAAACATTTAGATACCAGAGGTTATTAAAAAATTTGTGTACAAAAATTTTACAAAGGTATTTATATAATGATTTTTTTAGTAATTTAAGGATAGTTTTAAGATATACTTTATTTAACCATATCATATTAACTGTCAATAAACATAGTTATATATTTTTATTTTTTTTACATTTTGATAAAATTTTTATTGTTAACAAATTCGGTTTAGTTGTTCCGAGCATAATTAAAAAATAACTTGGCGTCCGAGATCATTTTATTAGTATTACATTGCATTTTTATTATTTATGTTAAGTGAAAATAACATAGCAGATTTAGTGGTAATTAAGCAAATCATAAGATTTGAATCGGCCACTTTAAACTACCGACTTGAGTCAAAGGCACTATTTGTGGTGAATGGTTTGTATCCCCAGTTAGTTTGACGATTTGTGTATTTTTGGAGAACTTTTTACACTCATTTACTCTTACATTTATTTCTTTATTATATTATTAAATTTATTACACCATTTACACCACTTATTTTATAATTCAATAATCAAAGGAACACAATTTTATGCAATTTAACCATAAGAACTAATTGCATTGGTTAAGACGTTCCCCTACAATGATTTAAATCAAATTTTATTGGGCCACAGATAAAAAAGCTTCCTTGTTATTTTTACGTTACACTAACTTCTGCTGACACTGACAAAGTTGTTATAAGGTAATGCGCTTCTGTGGTACTGAAGTAACTAAAAAAGCATGGGATGAGCTTCTGTCCAACTTCCATGATATCTAAGACCGCTTGAGGACGAACTTAGAAATCCCTTACCAGGTGCGACCAGGAAGACAATTGACTAAGTTTCGTCTAACCCACATTGAGGACAAAATACGGAGGAATATAATTTTTTTTGGAAAATAGACTTTTCTACATACCTGTACTGCTGACGATAGAAAATCAATACGAAATGCTACCATAACGTAACAAAGTACACTCTTACACTATATTTTCTACAAGCTGCACTTGTGGAGAAGATCTTTTTCGAGACAAATTTCTGGATTTTCAAAGCTTTCGTTCACCATGTGATAATCTGGAATTCCTACTCTTAGCTTGAGGCCTATACAAGAGCAAACAAGCGGCGCTATTATTTTGATTTATTTAAGATAGTTGAAAGTAATAGATATTAACCCATCGTACAGATGGTTAACAAATTTTCTTGGAAAACTTAAACATATTGTAGTATTACTAAAAATAGAAATATAGTGTTCGTATCTGTTTACGTTAACTGATGACGTGCTTTGGCAAGGTTAGAAGCGCTAATCAAACTAGTAGTTTTCCAACATTTACAGAAGGTGTTTCGTAGTCGTTCTGTAACAATAAAATTTTTCTCAGTACTTTTGACTTTAGTAATTTTTGTTAGATAATTGGTAGTTAACGTACTTTAAAATATATCAAAATATAATACACTGATTTTCAAACAATACCAGAGGATATTCTCAAAGCACGAATCACTCCTTTTTCTCCTTTTCTTTCTAAATGTATTTGTAAAACAGGTATTAATGAATTTCAAGCTATAAGGTATTTACATCACTATGAATTTTTCAACAATCCCTATTTCAAATGCTTTATTACGTGCCTTGGGAAAGAAGCCGATGTAGTTAAGCCTAATGGTTCAGTAAATAACTGTTATCTACAATCACAGATTTGTGGAATACCGGTAAATTTAAATATCAAATGCCAAAACTATACTAACAGTATATTAGATCTATGTGAAAGATCGTACCAAAGAGTATTGTGTGTAATAAAAGCTACTAGTATTTAATAACCGTTTTGGTAGTTGAGTTCAGTTCACTTTTACTGCATATAATCGTTTTTTCTTGCAAAATTTTCTTCGTAAAGTCAAAAATGTGAAAGTTTCATTTTAAATTTGATTAATATTTACTTTATGAATACACTGTATTAATTGGATAAACCAGAATTAATATTTTCGTTTAGGCAGTCATTCATTGGTCTTTTTACTACCGTTTCATCTGGAATTGTAAGGATGCATCCCATAGTAAATGCCTTAGTTACATGAAGTTAGAATAATGTTAACTCTAGATTCAATCGATACCTAATGGTAATAAATTTATGTGCCAATCAAGGTAAAATTTGTTGTAAGATTAAGAAAAACTATTAAAACTAGACGGGCCCAGACGAATTGACTAACACATATACAGACGCAGACCTCCAGAAGCCAAACGCGGACATGGACATGGACAGATATCCGGTAAATTGACCGAAATCAATTTACCGAACTAAATTGACCGAAAATCAGTTGATCGAAACGACAATTGATCGAAGTCGCAATTTACCGAAAAAAGATTTAAAAGATGTTCTTCTTTTTTTTTGTTATTTTGAAAGTCAATTTAGCGAATAGTTATATAACAAATTTTTGTATAAAACATTGTGTTCCTAACCCTTTCAACTTTATAATTCAGTATGTTCTTTTCAAAAGAATGTACCTAATTATATGCTTGCATCAAATAAAAAACAGCATCGAGCATTAAAAAAAATTATTAAAACTATCTTGCATAATTAACTAAAATAAAAAAAAAACAAGAAAATCTTTTAAATACGTAGTAAATACGTCCCAGACAAATAAATGGTGATGGGTTTTACGTCAAATACAAAAAAAAAACAAAAAACAAAAATATCTTTTAAACACGCCAGTAATTAATATGCTACCAGTACTAACCCTGGATAAAGTGTGAAGGGAAGAAGCAATAAACAAAAAATGACAATACAAATACAATTAATGTTTCGGTCAAACTTTTTTCGGTAAATTGCAACTTCGGCCAAATGTCGTTTCGATCAACTGATTTTCGGTCAATTGTGTTCGGTCAATTTACCTAGAGCCACATGGACATGAACACGGTCACGGACACGGACTCGGAATCGAACACGGCGCGAACGCGTAGGCAAATACGGACACGGATTCGGAAGCAGGCATTAACACGGAGACGACACCACACGGACACGGACAAGGACACGGTTACGCACACTGACAGAGTGAGGTTAAAAGCGATTGCATAATTAAACACTAGTATTGTATTCTGATCGATATCAAGCTTATGCAGGTACATCATCCAACTTCGTAACGGTCTTAGTTACTATAGGTCATTTTTGAAGTATGTGTGAATCACCTTTGTATTTTACAATCTTAGAATTTACTACTTATTATTTTATGTTATGAGGACTTTATGTACCGGCTACTAGGCAACACACACTGCCCTTGGCTATTTCGAAGTAACGCATTTACTGCTGTAAAAGTTGGCAAAGCCGCGTATATCATGACACACGTTAAGCACCAAATTTAAAATTTCTGATAAATGGGAACTATTTAACGTCAAAATGAAGATTTAAATGATCTTGTGATCCTTTTGGTTGACGCCATTTTGTTTAGTTAGTGTATGTTAAAATTTACGTTTTAGGGAACACATATTAATTTACGTTTTAAGAAGTTTATGTACCGGCTGGTAGGCAACACACACTGCCCTTGGCTATTTCCAAGTAACGTATTTATTGCTATAAAAATTGGGCATTGGCAAAGCCCCGTATAACATGACACAAGTTAAGTACCAAATTTAAAATTTCTGATCAATGGGATATATCTAACTAGTGAAAAAGAAGATTGAAATGACCCTGTGATCCTTTTGTTTGACGCCATTTTGTCTAGTCTGTTAAAATTTACGTTTTAGGGAACACATATTATTTTACGTTTTGAGAAATGTATGTATCGGTTCGTAGGCAACACACACTGCCCTTTGCTATTTGCAAGTAACGTATTTATTTCTGTAAAAGTTGGACATTGGCAAAGCCGCGTATAACACGACACAGGTTAAGTACCAAATTTAAAATGTCTGATCCATGGTAAATATCTAGAAACGGTAGGCTTACGACGATTCCGCACAGAAAACTATTAACCTTTCTGTACACTGATAGGTACATCTGTACCTTTTGCAATTTAAATTAAGCGTTTTAGGGTTTGAATGGCATCTTGGATTAAACAAAAATAAAGGTATTTATGAGAAAAAAATTGATTACGTATAAGAGGTACCCATCATTCATCCTTCCAATCTTTCAACAGCGTTTCCTCACGGATAAGTAGGGGTCTACCTTGTTGTACGTTGTATACCGGGTATCCGGATAAGGGTACGGCGCGGCTCTATCTCTACAATGGCAAAGCCTAGAGATTTGGGAAAAATAATCCTTATAAAGTAAATCAAGTAAAAGAAATAGCTGTAAATCATTTTGAAGTTCGTAACTCGACCGACAGGGGACGTAACTGCTATGAGGGAACTTAAAATTCATGCTATCTTTGAAAATTGGTTAATGCGCTATAACTTTGAAGATATCTTTTGAGAACTTGGATGATTCCGTATCATTTTTTTTTTTGCGATACAATATTAAGGAACCTACCCGTAGGCTGGGTCATTCGTGTATGTGTAACAGTAAATATAAATGTAAACAGTCGTCGGAAATTGAAAAACAGAATCAGATGAAGAATCGGAGAAGAACCAGGAAAAAGTAAACATTAAAGAACCTAGAACAGAGAAGAAAGCTATAAAGGTCTAAAACAAAAGATAAGAATACAACAAATAAAAAAGCTAAGCAAAAATCAGAATCACACATAGAATTGGAAAAGAGACAAGAAGTAGTTAACAATAAAAAACTAGTACAAAAAAGAAAACTACAAAATTAAAGTTACAACAGAATCCAAAAAACCTTGTAAAAGAAAAATAGATTGAACCCCGACGTTAGATCTTTTATTATTTTAATTCATCAGAAAAATTTTTACTTGCATTGTTTAAGGAAACAGGTTTTTATTAGTTTTGATGTGTCCAAAGTAATGTTACGTTGTCTCAAATAAATATTTTTGTAATTTTATTTAAAAAAATTTTTTTTTTATTTCATCTTTGTTTGGTTGATATAATTGGTCGTAAGCCACACATTCGGGCCTCTATTCTTATACTAACCCTATAAAGATGACGCAATTAGGACGTAACCGTCAAAGCAAGAATGCGCAATAGGACGTATCTCACAAAAATAATCAAATAGGGCCGGTAGCTTAAAAATGCAACTAAAATACTTTGTCTAATTATATTTAAGTTGTATCTGACTTAATAAAATAACAAACACGTCTTAAATATTGTAACCGTGAATTTTTTTTGTCTCTCCTGTGAAATTTACTGTTAAAGGGATATTACGACTTATTGTGCCTAAGCCATCGATATATCCCGTCGTTAAGGAAAACAAGCCGCGTTTTCATGAAATACTTTTGTGATTGGTTCAAATTTTGAGAATAAGTAATGCTGATTAGCTAATGTTACAGAAGTCATATAATCACATACATACGAGCAAGCTGATGGCAGTACCATAGTGATTTGAAATTATTTGACATTTGTGATTTGACAAGTTTAAATATTCGGGTAATCGTCTTTAAATTCATAATAATTACGAACTACTCTTTTGTTAGGGTACGATTATGATTTCTAAATAAAAACTTGAAATACTAGATTAAAGTGTATTTTCTAATTGTTTAATTTATGTTCAATAGAACATTAAGGAGACTGCCTTTTTTAATGGTCGTAGGAACAATTGTGTACATTAAGCTGGTATGAAAGTGTCTATCCTGCACTCGCGGGATTCTCACACACGAGCTGGCGACCTCGTGTGAAAATTTCCACTTGTACGATATCTACCACTTTCATAGCTCGTTATGTAATATACTATTTTTCACTCCCCAACCTGTAAATCTTGATTTCAATGTATAACAAGGATGCGTAAGTCAGACTTACAAAAAGGTTGACTTCTTGCTATCAACGGCTGGAATTAATATTATTTCCCTAAAGCTGCAATTGCAACAATAGTCACTTACTTAAAACAAATAGGCAGTATGGTTATCATTACCACGGTTACCGGTGTTGACTGTCACAATAAATTGTTAGCAAATTAATGTGTGCATTATTAATTGTTAATAATGGAAAACGTTTCTTCAAATCAAGTCAATTACGATCCGGTAGATACGAAAGCATGTACCGTGTGTCCCAAATTCGAGGCGTATCATTGGGATCTCGAAAACCATAAGAGATAGAGAAACGGTTAAATTATTAAATTGTTCAGTTCAGGGAACAATAATTAGACGCGATCAGATTTTAAATATTTTCTTTCGTTTTTGAGATAATTGAAAACAAGTGATTTCTCTGATTTTTTTTTATAGAGCCATTTAAAAAGAAATCAAAAAACAGTTTACAATTCTTCTTTGTAATTCTTTATTGTCTTTAATATCATGTCATCTACATATCCATCTGACGTTTCGGATTCCCACATTCATCATCAACTTAATTTTTTTAAATACGGACCTGGATTTTTTTTAACATTACAAATCACTCATTTTATTGTGGTTACCATAACATATAATAAGTTAGGTTGGAGTATTTCTTTCGTACCCAAACAGTCATCGTCAAGCTCCTAATATAATTATAATTGTTTTCAATACGGCCCTGTAATTTTTTTAAGAATTTTTGAAAATTTTTATTGCGATGGTCATCGTGACATCCACTGGAAAGAAGTTGAATAGTCGTTTCGTATAGAAAACGCAATAAAAACATTGCAAATATTCAAAAAATGAATTTCTCACTTATAGTTGCACAAGAGGTTTGTATTTTACAGAGTAAATTTGTGTTGTTTAATGAAAATATGTTTCCTACCAATTAGACGAGAAACTAATAGGTTGACAGTTTTTCGGGCCAAATTGCTAAAGGAAACAGATTTGAATTTAAACAACACAAATTTACACTGTATAAATACAAACCTCGAGAGTAATTCGGCAGGACAATCTAACGAACAAGAATTTTGAAACATTAATGTAGTTCAATATGTATGTAGTTTGCATTTAAACACATTTGAACCTACAGTATATAGGAACGGATACTGCGATGATTGATTAGACAATGAATAAGTGAAACAACCACTATTGAATTTGTCGCTGTAAAAGTTGTAGGTAACTTTTGCCGCTGTCAATTGCAAGAATGGAAAAGAGTAAGAGAAGACGTCGTCATCAAAGAGAAGTACATCAACAAACAATTCATCAAAACTCCAGGAACAGGCGATACAAATCGAAGAGCTGAAGGCAACAATAGAAACGCTCAAGGTTCAACACGAAGCAGTCGTAGCAAGACTGGACGAAATAACGACAAATAAAACCTTAAACAGGACCGCAGAAGTTCGCGCAGGGGATCACGGCGACAATGAAAAACCCCCGCGCTCCAAGAAGAAGAACACAACGGGATGAAGAGAGGCACCGATGAAACTCCCATCAAAGCATCATTTAAAGAAACAAGAATAACCCAAAAACTCCACAACAGGATGGACCTCTGCAGAGCAGCCTCCCAACTAGGAAATGACGATGATGCCCTCTCCGAAGAGGAAGGATACAAGACCGTCACCAAGAAATGCAATGTCAAGTTTCAACGGGTGGACGCTGAAGTGCAAGGTCCAGAAATGCCCGTCCGAAAGGAAATAATCCCGCCACTGCTCCTCCATCGGCAGGAGGATTACTCCAAGACGATGAAGAAATTAGCCTCAGTCGGCAACAAGAACTTCCAACGACGGAATCAGAGTGATCTTCAAGGCCCCTGAAGAAAACAGGAAGGCAACCACTGCATTGGACAACATCGGCGTGCAGTTCGACGTTTACCTTCTAGAAGAGGCGAAACCACTAAAGGTGGTCATCAAAGGCATCCCGCAAGACGACGAGAGGTTATAGATGGTCCGGAATGATCTCAAATCCATGGCGTTGACGTCCAGAAGGTCAGTAAAATGTTCGCCGGACGCGAACACAGAAAAACCGCCATGGCACTGGTCCACCTTGAGAGAAGTGAAAGTGACAAGGAGATCTTCAACATCACGACGATTGGATACTTGAGGGTGCGAGTGGAGTCGCGCCACAAAAATAACGGAATAGGACAGTGTTACAAATGCCAACCGTTCAGGCATACAACAAACGGACGCCACGCCTTACCCAGATATGTGAGTGTGCGGAGGTGCATCACACCAGGGAATGTACGAAGAGCCGAGAAACCGAGATCCAAAGTGCTGCAACTGCACCGGGTTGCACACTGCTAACTACGGAGGATGTCCCGCCCATCCAATAAATATCAAGAAAGGGAACACTCTCATACCAACACACGTAAGAAAACCGGCAAGGATGACCGATACAGGGATAAGTTACGTTCAGATCACACGAAACAAACACCTGAGGAATCAGAAAATGAAGATTTCGCGCTCATCATGAAGATTGCGCCCTCAGAGCAACGAAGCAAGTTAAAGGATAAACTGTCTAGAAGAGGGAACACAAAATGTCGTATCATTTAAGCGGCCCACCCAACCACGAACAGGGGACAAAAACACCGAGATGACCTGAAGCATAAAAGCCGAAGAGCATATCAGGAAACAACCACAAAGGTATGGGTATACTTAATGTATTTGTTACAGGTACAAGGAATCTACAAATACCACGAAACGTCAATACGATGGAGGTACAAAAGGGCTAGAGCCCGTAATGCCGAAACCAAATAACGATGAGCCGATGACCGATGCCGCTGTCAAATTGACAATTGCACTGCGACTTAAGCGATTTTTTATACATGAGTTAAATTGTCCTTATTAATTATTATATTCGATTAGCCTGTAAGTCATTAACAAACCAAAATATTACATAATGATACATAAATAAGTTTATAGTGACTGTAAGATTTGCAGATTATTTAGAACTGTGTATAACAGTTTTAATTACTAATAAATTACCAGATACATATCCATCTTGTTAATATGATCGCATGTGGCTGTGATAGCTGGTATCATTGGAATGTTTTTTTCTCCAATCGCTACCCAAAACACGCTATTCTGCTCAAAGGTTTATATCTACGCAAAGCAGATCTTTTCTTAATTCCTTTGATATCCGTTGGATACACTGTATGGCACATTTCCCCACGGAAATTTCAAAATGTTCTAGTTACAAACAACAAAAAACCATAATCAATTGATTTTGTTACATCAACACAGCTATGACCTATCAAATTTTTTTTTACTATTTAACATTATCATTATAGTGAATTTCTGGGTGTTCAAAAAATCTGTAAGTAAACTATTTATTTGATTAGGTATTTATTTTAATTTATTAATTATAAATTATAAACAAATTAATTTATTACGCATTATTTTGGGAATTATGAACCAAGATCAAAATCTATCTTTCGTGTTGTCGAATTCCGACACTGAAAATACTCCTCCAGATATTATCAAAATGGCTCGAAATGCAACGGAAAATTTGTTACCTTAGGTTTCGAAAGAGGAATTTCAAAAACAACACAGCAAATTTATGAACTGGAGGGAAATAAACAACATTAAGTCGGAAATATGCCTAAATAAATTGCAGAATATTTCAAATTGCCTAACTCTAAATTGTACACAGGTCATTGTTTTCGACCATCTTCAGCTACAATTTTCGCAAATTCAGGCGGGGGATTATTAACATTGAAGCGGCATGATAGATGGCGATCAAATACAGTGGCGGAAGGATATATTGACGATTCGATCTCCAACAAAATTGAAATTGCCAATAAAATCGAAAAATCTGTTATACGTGGGGATTTTACTTCATATGATATTGTTCCTAACGAAAAACAAGCATCAACATCTTCGTTGACAAATATATTACAATTAATGAAAACTTACTATCAAAAAAAGATACACCAGGCATAACAATTAAAAATTGTTCAAATTTCACTATTAACTATAAGTTTAACTGATTTTTCCATATCAATATAAATTTTTTAAATTCTTTCTGTTCAAAGCTTAAATAAAAACGTGGTTGTAGAAAAAATATTGCGTGTAACTCGTACGCAAAGCACTTTTCCCACTCGCTGGATTTTTCATGGGAAAAATGACGCTTTGCGTCAATGACCAACTGGCCATTGACGATAATTTTGTACACAATGTTCTTTGGACTGATGAATACAGTTTTTTTACTAATGTAATGCTTAATAGACACAGTGAAAACTTACTGGTCAGTAGACAATCCAAGGCGAAACCGAATTAAGAGTTGAAAATCGTTTAATGCCTGGATTGGGACATGGCAGCAAAAAATTTTTGGTCCTTTCATCTACGATGGTCATCTTACCCATCAACAAAAATATCAAAATATCAAAAAATGATGTTCTGGATGCTTTGGAAGATGAACCACTTAATTTGATTTCTCAGATGTGGTGGCACCAGGATGGGGCTCCTTCTCATAACGCCAAAGGGTTACAAAATATTTACACCGAATTTTTAGACATCGGTAGATTGCGAATAAAGCTTTTGTAAGATGACCCCCCAGCAGTACAGATTTGAATCGTGTGGATCACCTTCTTCTTCAGTAAAATATAAAATTTTTTGTTGAATTTTTCATTACAAACATTTCATTAATTAGATGTATTGTTTTAACCAGTAAAAAGCAATGCAGTTTAAGAGGAGAGTAGTTGGGTATATTGGGTAGTGAAGAAAATAATGAACTTTACTCCGGAAGTAAGAATTTACGTCACCTCGAATACTCAACCCTCGCCATCGCTCGGGTTGCAAAAAGCCTAGGTGTCGTAAATTTACCTTAGTTCCCTTGTAAAGCAATATACTTTTATTGCGTTTATTTCAAGATTCATTTACTCTTTCTTCCTCTCTCATTGATATTTATGATTATACTTTTAATCAATTTTAACTGGATCCTATTACATAGTTACATTTATGCATGCTGTGCTTCATTTTACCTCGCAATACGAAAGTATTGGGAGGTATTCGAGTGCAGCACTTTAGTTTCGAAAAATGGAAAATAGGTAGAAAGTGGATCCCGTATTATTAAAGCGAATTAAATGTCCTTTAAAATGAGCTATGTTATTGCAAATAAGGAAATTGAAGTGGACTGTGTTTATCTATTTATTTTGCAAACACTCTTTTGAAAATGCTTAGATATTTCCGAAACTGTATACAAGTTATAAGGATTTGAAGACTCACCCCCATATGTTGCAGTAGTAGCTTCACCGGCCAGTAGTCCTCTTAGAGCTTCCGTCTTGCGCTGATAATGGTGGTAATAGAAAAAAACACACGCGGCTTGGTAAAACTGAAAATTGCACTTTTCTTGTTAAATGCGAAACGAAGAATGTTCTTATCACGCTGCTTGAGCTATCTCATCCAAATAACGAGTATTTTATTAATTGTAATTCTAAATAATTTAAACAAATTTAAATCCTAAATGCAGGCAACTTAACTTGCACAACATAAGAGGCCCACCAAACACCTTGTGTTTTAAGTAAAAAGAAGAAAATCTTGTAATCAATTTAATTAAACATAATCAAGTAGTTTCTTGAAAAAATGAAAAAATAAGTAATGGAAAGAGAATTGTTAAAAAAAATTACTATTAGGCATTAGGCAGAGGGCACAGTTTTAATACTGGTCTTCTGAAATGCCCACTAGCAGTATGGACAGTTACCACTGGGGTATGTCCGTCATCACATTTATGTAACTTAACAATTCGCCCAAGTGGCCAATGTAAAGGAGGTTTTATGTCGGATTTAATAAGTACTAGGTCATTTAGGCTTGCTTCGTTAACCGAATTGCTCCATTTTGCACGTTGTTGCAAAGTATGCAAGTATTCTCTGGAGTACCTTTTCCAAAAATCAGTGTGAAGTCGCTGCATAAGCTGCCAGCGGGAGAGGCGCTTCACGTTAATGTTTGATAAGTCTGGATCGGGAATTATGGAATTTAGAGGCGATAAGGTTAAGAAATGCCCCGGAGTGAGCGGCTCCAAATCATTAGGATCCGAACTCTGGGTACACAAGGGGCGCGAATTTAGGACAGATTCTATCTGGCAAAGCAGAGTAGACAATTCCTCGAAGGTTAAGCGTTGTACACCCACTACAGTTAGCAGATGCGACTTAACCATTTTAACACCCGCTTCAGCCAAGCCGTTGAAATGAGGGCCCGAAGGGGGGCTAAAATGCCAATGAAAAGATAAACTCTCGGCGGTTTGTTTGGCTAATGTAAGAAATTGGTTGGTGGCGCCAACAAAGTTGGTGCCGTTGTCGCTGTAACAACCAGAAACGGTACCTCTTCTAGCCAGAAAGCGGCAATAAAACTGTCTGTCGATAGTTCTTGCGTGAGTTCAAGATGTATGGCCTTTGTGGCCATGCAAAAAAAAACGCAAGCTTTGAAAACCTTTGCGTCTCGGGATATGTAAATAGTTATAAAAAATGGTCCAAAAAAGTCAATGGCCACGTGAGAAAGAGGTTTTAATTGAGAAATTCTAGGTGTAGACAGGTCTCCCATAATTGGGGAGGCATAAAATTTGGGGTGTGCTTTGAAGCAACGCAAACAGCGTGAAACATTCTTGTGAATGGCCTTACGTGCTCACAGAATCCAGAAGTGTTACAAAATTAAGTTATGTAGGGTTTTCATCCCCGGATCTAAATATTGCTTGTGGTTATGCTCAATAAGGAGCGTGGTGAGTAGATGGGAACTGGGTAAAAGCAAAGGATGCTTGGCCGAATAGGCTCAATCGGAATTTCTAAGGCGGCCGCCCACCCTGAGGAACCCATCTGGATCCAGGAAAGGTGCGAGCTTCCGGAACGGTTTAGGCAGCAATCGATTGTGAATAATTTTTCAATTATTTCGGAAAACGCCAACGATTGCACATAGTTTACGAGGCACAGTAAACACTTATGTAGTTCGTCAGTGGTAGAACCAAATAATCGTTCATCAGCATCTCACCTGAAGTTGCTGGAAACGTGAAAACAGTAAGACAAAATTCTTTGAATTTTTGAAAGTGACGAAAATTTCTCAAGAAGTAGATTAAGAACATTGTCTTCGATACGTAAATTAAAAGCGGACTGTTTTTCTTCTTTAGAGATTTCATCCATATTTAAGGGAGAAATATGAAATGTATCCGCAAGTCTCCATTCTATACTGGTCAGCGAAAGAAAAGATGGCCCATTCCGCCACAATTCATTTTTTAGTAGTTCTGAAGGGACCATCCCAGTAGACATATAAGGCCGATCCTGGACCAGTTCAAGGTCACCCATGTAAATCTTATGGGGATTTATTTCAAGGTCAAGTGAGTTTTCTCGTTATGCCAGAACGCGCTCCACGTCTCAAGCATGCTTGTGGTGGGGATTTAAATTTTGAGTCACTCGCCCTCTGGTGGTGAAATCGGAAGCTTTTGGAGCTCTTTCAAGGTCGAACTTTAAGCGGAGATTTAAAATGTAGTTGGTCAAGGTCAAAGCTAAAAAGTTGCAAGGTAATCATAAATCAAAAATAGTTTTGAAGGTCAAAGGTTATTGACTTACGGTGGTTTCTTAGAAATATAAAAGGTCAAGGTGAAAAGCTAAAAATAGAAGTTGCAAGGTAATCATTCTTAGAAATCTGAAAGTTTTTGAGGAGGTTAGCAGTTTTGAAAGGATGCATGTTTATAATAAAAAGGCTTCTCCGTGATTGCATGATTCAGTAAACTTTTCATTGCTAGAAATGGTGAAAGTAATAAGATTGATAAGGAGAGAAAGAAAGAAAGAATTATTAAGTATTGATGAGAGAAAGAAAAGGCTCGAGGTGTTAATCAAGGAAATAAAAAAATTGAGGGTAGATTTAGAGCTGTATGAGCTAAAAAAGAAAATGATGCAACTTCGAGTGAATGTGCCATGAAAAGGTGCTTTAGTAAATAAGTAATTACATGTATGTTATATTGCATAAGGAAAAGGCACTTCATTTGAAAAAAATAAAGTGTGTGTGTGTAGGCATAGAAGAAAGAAAAAAAGTGAAATTTCTGTTTGGTTTTAATTGAATTATATAGATATATATATATTAAACGAGTTTCTTATCATGACTTAAATTATACAAATTATGTAGGAAGAAATGACACATAAAGCTTATATATATTTATATTTATTTATAAATCACTAATCCTTTACCCAAAAATTCCAATTTTTGGCATGTATACTAAACAAGTAAGAGCGCAATAGGTAGCAGTCCAAAAATTCTCAAAACTAAAAAAATGTGAAAAAAAAATTTTCAATGATTAATGATAAAGTTTGTAGTTTTGATATGTAATTGAACGTTGTTAATCGCTTAATAAATCACAACTCGATAATCCTTTACCCAAAAATTCTGAATTTTCGTATATATACCCAATAAGTAAGAGCGCCAATTATAGCAGTTTCCAAAATTTGAAAACACAAAAAAAAATGTGACAAAAAATGTGATGAAACAATTCATGTTAGCAATTAAAGTACTACTGAAATTGCTTAATAAATCACAACTCGATAATCCTTTACCCAAAAATTCTGAATTTTCGTATATATACCCAATAAGTAAGAGCGCCAATTATAGCAGTTTCCAAAATTTGAAAACACAAAAAAAATGTGATAAAAAAAATGTGATGGAACAATTCATGTTAGCAATGAAAGTACTACTGAAATTGCTTAATAAATCACAACTCGATAATCCTTTACCCAAAAATTCTGAATTTCCGTATATATATCCAATAAGTAAGAGCGCCAAAGATAGAACTAAAAATTAGGAAAAAATTGAAGGTCCTCTTTTACTATTAGAATGCATTTTCCCCAAATAAATCAAGCACCAATATGAAATATGATAAAATAAAATAATAGTGTAACTAATTTGTAAACTATTTGTAATACGGTTTTTTTCTAAAATAGATTTTAACGATTTTACAAGAAATAAAGTAATAATAACGCTCACAATGAATCTTTAGACATCTTACATATATATACATAATTACAATTCAACTTAAATGGATTGTACTCGTAATGAGTAAAAAGCATGCAATTGCAAAAATGCATCCATGTAGTATTATAAGTATGGTTTGTAATATGATATTCAAGTACTGTACTAGAATGGAATGCATAATTGCAATTATTGTTGTGTAAACGATAGACATGTACTTGAACTACGAAAGTGATGTATGTTTGAAAGTGTGTGATGTAAGAAAAGATGTATGTACATATCTATGGAAAGAGATAAAAAACGAGTCGACGAGGACGTCCTCCGGGGCAGGGTGTAGGAGGGGATGTGGGGAAGGGGGTTAGTAAAGTCCTAGAAAAATGCGCTCTTAAAAATTTAAATTTTCGTCTAATTCCGAGAAAAAAATTTTTTCAACGCAGTTGTGTTGTAGAAGTGGTAATCTATCATTTGATGTAATAATTTTTCCAAAATATGAAAAATTACACTTAAATTGCCCAATTCCATTTTGAAACAACAAAAGCACTTAAAACACACCTTTTTGTACTTACGTAAGCTCAGAAGAAACATATGCATGCCATTTATCCATTTAATGTATCTAAATGCTCTTTAAATTACCAAATTCAATTTTAAAACAACACTTAAAACATGACTTGTAATTTTCGGTGCAGCGTTAATAATCATTGTAGGATAATGAACGCAGTTTTTTGCTGTGAAAGCATTTAGCAAACATTCTATTTCTATGTCATCAATTTACATTACAACTTTTAAACAGGATTTGTAAAAATATATATGAATGCAATTGTGTCATTTGTGTTGCATAAATACATGCTGTAAAGTTTTCAGATTTACATGCATTTGAGAACTGTTTTAACTTTTATTTAACGCAAGCTTTCTTTTAACTGTATTATATTTTCACACTTTCTTTATATGCTTTATATGCTTTATATATGCTTTATATATGATATTTTGCAATAACCTTCTTAGTGTATTTTTAAGTTATTATTTCCTATAATTACAAAATTAATTGAAATTAACATTTTGTATTCAGCACTTACTCAAGGATTCAATTATTTCCTTAACTTATTATAAGTTAAAAATTTGTAACGCAGCATGCAATTAAAATTTGCAAAAGGACTGCTTTACTTTGATGCAGAAATTTATGCATGAGTAAGTCAGACTTCAGATGTTTTAATTTCACTTTTCTAGCGCAACTTGGACTATCACTCAAATTTTTTAGCTGTAGTAAAATTTTTTGGATAATGGGAATAATTCATGAAAAATAATAAAAATATAAAAACAATTTACATTTATTTTGTATAATGAAAAGATACAATAAATTCCACAAAAAACATCACACATCCATCCCTTCCAACGTAAGCAATATATTTTCAGTCTTTAGTATATTTTGCCGCACACTCTAAATATTGATTAGCCTCCTTCAGTTCTTTATCCAGTTTTTCCGCTCGCTCCACCCCCACCACCTCACTATTCAAATAGTCATTGTGAAGCTTTCGCAACCACCGAATACTTGTTTCCCTAAAGGCTTGAAGGGTCGGTGGATCGTGCTCATAATCCTGCTGTGTGAGATGCCCTTCTATAAGAGTCAAATTTTTCCTCCATATTGCAGGTTTCGCAACGGTGGTGGTTGTGGGGTGTTGCTATAACCGTGGTTGCTGGTGTTATGCTGAAAAAATGAATAATTTTATTTGTACTAAAAATTCTCTATGAATTAATGAAAGGAAACTATAATATTAATTAATTAAAATTGTACATACCTCTCGAAATACTTCGAAAATTCATCCTCTACATCACTATCCCTGATGGAGATGATGGGGATTCTCTTCGAAGGGTGCTGGTTGCGTCATGTTATTTATGATGGGGATGGTCTCTTTGAAGGGTGCTAGTTGTGCGGTGTTATTTGATGGGCGCACCAAAACATCAAAAATACAAGGTTTTGCCTGTCTTTTTAGTGAAAGTTTAGATCGTTTACTGGATGAAGCCATTACTAATGGTGAATAATTAATGAGTATTCAATTAAAACTTTAACGTTATATACACATAGATCTGTTAACGTTAACAAAATTGATAACAAGTGGAAGTGGTTAGTACAATGACCTGAGCAAGCAAAGGTGATGCAGCATGAGTCATGAGAACAGTATTGATGTCAAGGTTAATATATGTTTAAACGCTACAAAAAATCTATGCACACTGAAGCTCTTGCAACAAGTTATAAGCAGTTTTGACCTTGAATGCTAGGTTTATATTACTATATAAGGAGATAAAGAGCAGTTTTGTACCAGTCAGTATATTGCACTCACGACTAGAATTGCAATTGTATACCTAAAGTACTTCTATAGTTACTTAAATTTTTAATTTTTACATATCAAATAAATATAATATTTGTTTCCATTACTATATAATCGTGTGCTTCATATTTTCTTGCAGTGTTGGATACAGTTTTGAAGGTAACTATGAGTAACGGTATACCCAACAGTAGTGATATTGTTAATTTAACAAGAAATATTATTCCATTGTTGAAAACCCAAAATGAATTTGTAAGGCACATCCGTATAATTAACACTAATATTAAGCTATTGCGAGATATAATTCAAAATAAAATTTATTTAGAGACATGCGAAAATTTGCTTAAACTCGAAAGTAATTTATCATTGCTAAAGTGTTATCTTATAAGAGTTAAACAGTTAAAGAGCGCTTCAGAGAAAACAGGTAGTGGAAATGTTACTAAAAGCGTACACGCAAATTAAGTTGGTACTCTCTAGATTCATGTTTCAATGGTAGGTTACTTACTGGAATTATAGTCAATACAGCAAACATCAAGGACCCTCTTATTTTTTACAAAATGCATACAATAGTTTTGCGCGAAAGGTTTAATGCTAAGACAAACGATGCTAAAGGTCAATGCATAATTGCAATTATTGTTGTGTAAACGATAGACATGTACTTGAACTACGAAAGTGATGTATGTTTGAAAGTGTGTGATGTAAGAAAAGATGTATGTACATATCTATGGAAAGAGATAAAAACGAGTCGACGAGGACGTCCTCCGGGGCAGGGTGTAGGAGGGATGTGGGGAAGGGGTTAGTAAAGTCCTAGAAAAATGCGCTCTTAAAAATTTAAATTTTCGTCTAATTCCGAGAAAAAAATTTTTTCAACGCAGTTGTGTTGTAGAAGTGGTAATCTATCATTTGATGTAATAATTTTTCCAAAATATGAAAAATTACACTTAAATTGCCCAATTCCATTTTGAAACAACAAAAGCACTTAAAACACACCTTTTGTACTTACGTAAGCTCAGAAGAAACATATGCATGCCATTTATCCATTTAATGTATCTAAATGCTCTTTAAATTACCAAATTCAATTTTAAAACAACACTTAAAACATGACTTGTAATTTTCGGTGCAGCGTTAATAATCATTGTAGGATAATGAACGCAGTTTTTTGCTGTGAAAGCATTTAGCAAACATTCTATTTCTATGTCATCAATTTACATTACAACTTTTAAACAGGATTTGTAAAATATATATGAATGCAATTGTGTCATTTGTGTTGCATAAATACATGCTGTAAAGTTTTCAGATTTACATGCATTTGAGAACTGTTTTAACTTTTATTTAACGCAAGCTTTCTTTTAACTGTATTATATTTTCACACTTTCTTTATATGCTTTATATGCTTTATATATGCTTTATATATGATATTTTGCAATAACCTTCTTAGTGTATTTTTAAGTTATTATTTCCTATAATTACAAAATTAATTGAAATTAACATTTTGTATTCAGCACTTACTCAAGGATTCAATTATTTCCTTAACTTATTATAAGTTAAAAATTTGTAACGCAGCATGCAATTAAAATTTGCAAAAGGACTGCTTTACTTTGATGCAGAAATTTATGCATGAGTAAGTCAGACTTCAGATGTTTTAATTTCACTTTTCTAGCGCAACTTGGACTATCACTCAAATTTTTAGCTGTAGTAAAATTTTTTGGATAATGGGAATAATTCATGAAAAATAATAAAAATATAAAAACAATTTACATTTATTTTGTATAATGAAAAGATACAATAAATTCCACAAAAAACATCACACATCCATCCCTTCCAACGTAAGCAATATATTTTCAGTCTTTAGTATATTTTGCCGACACACTCTAAATATTGATTAGCCTCCTTCAGTTCTTTATCCAGTTTTTCCGCTCGCTCCACCCCCACCACCTCACTATTCAAATAGTCATTGTGAAGCTTTCGCAACCACCGAATACTTGTTTCCCTAAAGGCTTGAAGGGTCGGTGGATCGTGCTCATAATCCTGCTGTGTGAGATGCCCTTCTATAAGAGTCAAATTTTTCCTCCATATTGCAGGTTTCGCAACGGTGGTGGTTGTGGGGTGTTGCTATAACCGTGGTTGCTGGTGTTATGCTGAAAAAATGAATAATTTTATTTGTACTAAAAATTCTCTATGAATTAATGAAAGGAAACTATAATATTAATTAATTAAAATTGTACATACCTCTCGAAATACTTCGAAAATTCATCCTCTACATCACTATCCCTGATGGAGATGATGGGATGCTCTCTTCGAAGGGTGCTGGTTGCGTCATGTTATTTATGATGGGGATGGTCTCTTTGAAGGGTGCTAGTTGTGCGGTGTTATTTGATGGGCGCACCAAAACATCATGTAAAATACAAGGTTTTGCCTGTCTTTTTAGTGAAAGTTTAGATCGTTTACTGGATGAAGCCATTACTAATGGTGAATAATTAATGAGTATTCAATTAAAACTTTAACGTTATATACACATAGATCTGTTAACGTTAACAAAATTGATAACAAGTGGAAGTGGTTAGTACAATGACCTGAGCAAGCAAAGGTGATGCAGCATGAGTCATGAGAACAGTATTGATGTCAAGGTTAATATATGTTCCCAGTAAACGCTACAAAATGCAATCTATGCACACTGAAGCTCTTGCAACAAGTTATAAGCAGTTTTGACCTTGAATGCTAGGTTTATATTACTATATAAGGAGATAAAGAGCAGTTTTGTACCAGTCAGTATATTGCACTCACGACTAGAATTGCAATTGTATACCTAAAGTACTTCTATAGTTACTTAAATTTTAATTTTTACATATCAAATAAATATAATATTTGTTTCCATTACTATATAATCGTGTGCTTCATATTTTCTTGCAGTGTTGGATACAGTTTTGAAGGTAACTATGAGTAACGGTATACCCAACAGTAGTGATATTGTTAATTTAACAAGAAATATTATTCCATTGTTGAAAACCCAAAATGAATTTGTAAGGCACATCCGTATAATTAACACTAATATTAAGCTATTGCGAGATATAATTCAAAATAAAATTTATTTAGAGACATGCGAAAATTTGCTTAAACTCGAAAGTAATTTATCATTGCTAAAGTGTTATCTTATAAGAGTTAAACAGTTAAAGAGCGCTTCAGAGAAAACAGGTAGTGGAAATGTTACTAAAAGCGTACACGCAAATTAAGTTGGTACTCTCTAGATTCATGTTTCAATGGTAGGTTACTTACTGGAATTATAGTCAATACAGCAAACATCAAGGACCCTCTTATTTTTTACAAAATGCATACAATAGTTTTGCGCGAAAGGTTAATGCTAAGACAAACGATGCTAAAGGTCAATGTCATTTTAGTCTGCAATTTCATGCAACCTCAAAATCATGTTATTGAGTTGAAGACATTTGCCATAAAAATTATGTCATCGATATTACCACCAATTTGCGTGAGTGGTATAACAATAACGTTTATTACAAATTACAAAAAGTTAGGAGGAAAGGGATTCTGGTTGGGCATTACATGAAGTTTTACATTTAAAGGTGAATATTAATAGCTATACTCCATTTAGAGGTGGCCTTTCGACTTACGTTAAAGTTCCTTACTTCATAGCAGTAAAGCATGCGGTAGTGAATGTTAAGAACGATGACGAGTACTGCTTCCTGTGGGCCGTTGTTTCGGCATTATACCCAGTGCAACTTCATTCAGATAGAGTTTACAGTTATCCTCATTTTAGAGATGTTTTGAATTATGGTTCAATTTTTCCCATTAAAATAGATGATGTAAAAATTTGAAAATTAAACAACCTCTCCATTAATTTGTTTTGTATTCAGGGAAAGGTGTATTACCGCTAGTATTAAGTGTAAATCAAGAAAATAGTGTCAGGAACCTATAAATCTTTTAGTACTTTCGCCTAATTATCATTCTGCGGGTTCTACTGCTGATGCTATTAATACAAAAATTATACTGTTTATCATTTTGGATAAATGTCAGCTCTTTTTCTAAACAACTATCGAGTAGGGGCACAAGAAGTTTATTTGTTATCAATGCTTGAATCACTTTTCTTCAGATCACCTTCTACAAAACATGTCACTCTCTGCCATCAACTTAATCAATGTTCAGTCAGGATGCCTACCGAAGCGGAGATGTTCCTGCAGTTCAAAAATTTCGCATTTCAGGAAAAGGCACCGTTTGTAATTTATGCGGATTTAGAAAGTATTTTAGAAAAGTGTACAAATTTAACATCACTTGGGATACTCTATTTCATTCAAACATATACCCTTTAGCATTGCTTACTACTTAAAGTGTTCATACAATGATTCTTTATCTCGATTTAGGCTTTATAGAGGAAATGACTTCAGATGTTTTAATTTCACTTTTCTAGCGCAACTTGGACTATCACTCAAATTTTTAGCTGTAGTAAAATTTTTTGGATAATGGGAATAATTCATGAAAAATAATAAAAATATAAAAACAATTTACATTTATTTTGTATAATGAAAAGATACAATAAATTCCACAAAAACATCACACATCCATCCCTTCCAACGTAAGCAATATATTTTCAGTCTTTAGTATATTTTGCCCACTCTAAATATTGATTAGCCTCCTTCAGTTCTTTATCCAGTTTTTCCGCTCGCTCCACCACCACCTCACTATTCAAATAGTCATTGTGAAGCTTTCGCAACCACCGAATACTTGTTTCCCTAAAGGCTTGAAGGGTCGGTGGATCGTGCTCATAATCCTGCTGTGTGAGATGCCCTTCTATAAGAGTCAAATTTTTCCTCCATATTGCAGGTTTCGCAACGGTGGTGGTTGTGGGGTGTTGCTATAACCGTGGTTGCTGGTGTTATGCTGAAAAAATGAATAATTTTATTTGTACTAAAAATTCTCTATGAATTAATGAAAGGAAACTATAATATTAATTAATTAAAATTGTACATACCTCTCGAAATACTTCGAAAATTCATCCTCTACATCACTATCCCTGATGGAGATGATGGGATGCTCTCTTCGAAGGGTGCTGGTTGCGTCATGTTATTTATGATGGGGATGGTCTCTTTGAAGGGTGCTAGTTGTGCGGTGTTATTTGATGGGCGCACCAAAACATCATGTAAAATACAAGGTTTTGCCTGTCTTTTTAGTGAAAGTTTAGATCGTTTACTGGATGAAGCCATTACTAATGGTGAATAATTAATGAGTATTCAATTAAAACTTTAACGTTATATACACATAGATCTGTTAACGTTAACAAAATTGATAACAAGTGGAAGTGGTTAGTACAATGACCTGAGCAAGCAAAGGTGATGCAGCATGAGTCATGAGAACAGTATTGATGTCAAGGTTAATATATGTTCCCAGTAAACGCTACAAAATGCAATCTATGCACACTGAAGCTCTTGCAACAAGTTATAAGCAGTTTTGACCTTGAATGCTAGGTTTATATTACTATATAAGGAGATAAAGAGCAGTTTTGTACCAGTCAGTATATTGCACTCACGACTAGAATTGCAATTGTATACCTAAAGTACTTCTATAGTTACTTAAATTTTAATTTTACATATCAAATAAATATAATATTTGTTTCCATTACTATATAATCGTGTGCTTCATATTTTCTTGCAGTGTTGGATACAGTTTTGAAGGTAACTATGAGTAACGGTATACCCAACAGTAGTGATATTGTTAATTTAACAAGAAATATTATTCCATTGTTGAAAACCCAAAATGAATTTGTAAGGCACATCCGTATAATTAACACTAATATTAAGCTATTGCGAGATATAATTCAAAATAAAATTTATTTAGAGACATGCGAAAATTTGCTTAAACTCGAAAGTAATTTATCATTGCTAAAGTGTTATCTTATAAGAGTTAAACAGTTAAAGAGCGCTTCAGAGAAAACAGGTAGTGGAAATGTTACTAAAAGCGTACACGCAAATTAAGTTGGTACTCTCTAGATTCATGTTTCAATGGTAGGTTACTTACTGGAATTATAGTCAATACAGCAAACATCAAGGACCCTCTTATTTTTTACAAAATGCATACAATAGTTTTGCGCGAAAGGTTAAAGTAATGCTAAGACAAACGATGCTAAAGGTCAATGTCATTTTAGTCTGCAATTTCATGCAACCTCAAAATCATGTTATTGAGTTGAAGACATTTGCCATAAAAATTATGTCATCGATATTACCACCAATTTGCGTGAGTGGTATAACAATAACGTTTATTACAAATTACAAAAAAGTTAGAGGAGTTTTCCGAAAGGGATTCTGGTTGGGCATTACATGAAGTTTTACATTTAAAGGTGAATATTAATAGCTATACTCCATTTAGAGGTGGCCTTTCGACTTACGTTAAAGTTCCTTACTTCATAGCAGTAAAGCATGCGGTAGTGAATGTTAAGAACGATGACGAGTACTGCTTCCTGTGGGCCGTTGTTTCGGCATTATACCCAGTGCAACTTCATTCAGATAGAGTTTACAGTTATCCTCATTTTAGAGATGTTTTGAATTATGGTTCAATTTCCTTTCCCATTAAAATAGATGATGTAAAAATTTGAAAAATTAAACAACCTCTCCATTAATTTGTTTTGTATTCAGGGAAAGGTGTATTACCGCTAGTATTAAGTGTAAATCAAGAAAATAGTGTCAGGGAACCTATAAATCTTTTAGTACTTTCGCCTAATTATCATTCTGCGGGTTCTACTGCTGATGCTATTAATACAAAAATTATACTGTTTATCATTTCGCGTGGATTAAAAATATGTCAGCTCTTTTTCTAAACAACTATCGAGTAGGGGCACAAGAAGTTTATTTGTTATCAATGCTTGAATCACTTTTCTTCAGATCACCTTCTACAAAAACATGTCACTCTCTGCCATCAACTTAATCAATGTTCAGTCAGGATGCCTACCGAAGCGGAGATGTTCCTGCAGTTCAAAAATTTCGCATTTCAGGAAAAGGCACCGTTTGTAATTTATGCGGATTTAGAAAGTATTTTAGAAAAGTGTACAAATTTAACATCACTTGGGGTAATACTCTATTTCATTCCAAACATATACCCTTTAGCATTGCTTACTACTTAAAGTGTTCATACAATGATTCTTTATCTCGATTTAGGCTTTATAGAGGAAATGATTGCATTCAATGGTTTGTTAAAGAGCTTCAAAGTATTGCACATTGGAGCACCGAAATCATTAATAAAATAATTCCTATGGGTACTTTAACTCCCAATCAGGTTGAACACTTTGAAAGCACTACGATCTGTCACATTTGCGAAAAACCATTTACAGATAATGATATAAAGGTCAGAGACCATAACCATTTCACCGGAGCATTTCGAGGAGCATCACATCAGAATTGTAACCTAAACTATAAAGACTCTCACATCTTACCGGTTGTGTTTCATAATTTGTCAGGTTATGATAGCCATTTCGTCATTAGAGAATTGGCTACTATTCCCGGTACGATTTCACTCCTACCCATAAACAAAGAAAGATATATCTCTTTCACAAAAGTAATAGAAGGTAGTAAAATTAAGTTTAGATTTATTGACTCTTTCAGATTTATGAGTAGTAGTATTGAAAAGTTATCAAACTATTTGGAAAATAGTAAAAAGTTATTACCCGAGCTAAATGTAACAATGAAGAAGAATTTTCTTTACTAGTTCGCAAAGGTGTGTTTCCTTATGAGTATATTGATACTCGGGAGAAATTAAACGAGACCACGCTCCCTCCTAAAGAAGCATTTTTCAGTCATCTTAATAATGAGGGAATCAGTGATGAGAGTTTTGAGCATGCGGTTAACGTTTGGAACAAATTTAGTATTAAATCGTTAGGGGAATACTCGGATTTGTATCTAAAAACAGACGTTCTACTTTTAGCGGATATTTTCGAGAACTTTCGGCAAACTTGTATAAGTACTTACGAGCTTGATCCTCTGCACTATTATACAGCTCCCGGTTTAGCATTCGATGCTATGCTTAAAATTACACAAGTAAAGTTAGAATTATTTACAGACATTGATATGTTAATGTTTATTGAAAGAGGATTAGAGGTGGTGTAGCTCAATGTTCAAATCGGTATGCTAAAGCTAACAATAAGTACATGGAGGAAAAATTTGATCCTACCTCTGAAAGTGTGTATTTAATGTACTACGACGTGAATAATTTATATGGAGCCACCATGTCAGAATTTCTACCATTTGGCGATTTTTCTTTTGTTGATGAAGCTAATTTTGAAACTTTAGATGTAATAAACCATCCTGATGATTCGGAAATTGGTTATATAGTCGAGTGTGATTTAGACTATCCTATAGAATTACATGAGAGTCATAGTGATCTACCGCTAGCACCCGAACATATGGTTCCACCGCGTCTGATTCCAAAATGAAAAATTACTGCTTACCTTGTATCCAAAACGTAATTATGTAATTCATTACAGAAATTTAAAAGTATATTTAAAATATGGATTGAAGTTGGTAAAAGTACACCGTATATTACGTTTTAAACAGTCTCCGTGGTTAAAAAATATATAGATTTAAATACAGCCATGCGTCAGCAATCTCAAAATGAATTCGATAAAAATTTCTATAAATTAATGATTAATAGTGTTTTCGGAAGCTGATGGAAAATGTACGTAAACATAAGGACATACGGCTAGTAACGAAATGGGAGGGTCGCTATGGTGCTCGTGCTTACATATCAAAACCAAATTTTCATAGTTGTACAATATTTGACAATGATATGCTTATCATTCAAATGAATAAGCTTGAAGTATATTTCAATAAACCTATATATGCGGGATTCAGTGTTTTAGACGTTTCAAAACTTTTTATATAATTTTCATTACGGCTACACGCTACCCAAGTTCCATAATAATGCTAAGCTCTTGTACACGGATACGGATAGTCTCATATACGCCTTTTCGGTTCCCGATATCTATCAATGTATTAAAGAGGACATTGATAAATTCGATACATCTGATTATAGTCCCGACAACATCTTTGGACTCCCATTAGTAAACAAAAAGGTCCCCGGCTTAATGAAAGATGAAAACCATGGCGAAATTATGGTTGAATTTGTAGGACTTCGTGCAAAAATGTATGCTTACACGGTTGATGAAAAGGTTGTAAAAAAATCAAAGGGTTCTACGCAAGCAAGCGTGAGGCAGATCACGATTAATGATTATAAACAGGTCCTGCTTGAGAGTAGCGTAATAAGGCGCTATCAACATCTCATAAGGTCAAAGAAACATGATGTGTTTACCATTAAACAAAATAAAGTCATACTCAATCCTTATGACGATAAACGCTTAGTAAATTTTGATTTCACTGATACTAGACCATGGGGGTATAACTTTCAGTAAACAATGAGCAGTCTTCAAGTCAACTTGCAGGAAGAGCTGCAGTGCAGTAGTGATCAAATATACAAAAGTACCTGAAGCGTTCTTTGACCTCTCCTGAAAACTATACATTTATACTGAATATATTACAAAATATTGTTATTCCCGATGAGTGTTTTACTGGTGTGCTATAAACTCAAAGTGTGCAAATGAAATTATTATTAGGACATTATTTGATAAAAAATTAAATTAGACGATACCATTAAAAGTTTTATGAAATTGTGTACCGATAAAGGCTACAATTCATTAACTTTTGATAAAGTAGATAGGATCTTAGACGATATGAGTGTACTTGGTGACATACCGCTTAAAATGTATCTATATGATTTATTAAGGGTTCATGATTCAACAAATGTTAAATCTACGTTAGAAAATATTGCTTACAAGGACACTGTATTTATTATAACTGAATGTATTGAGAAATCGACATATTATGCTAACTACAAGTGCCTCGATATTTTGATTGAAATATTATTAGAACAAAATATCAACTATAAGTTTCAACCGTGGGAAAACGATGAGCACCACAAAATTTATTACTGGATACTAGACAACATCAATAAAGGTGAAACAAATTCAAATTCCTGTTTGGGATGGCGGTGTGGGCCAGATTCGGGTATATGGCCATCCAGTAATTTAAGTGATTATATAAGTACTTTAGGTTCACTTTATAAGATAATGAAATTTTAAAAATAAATGTAATATTTAAAAAATAAAATACTATTATTTTTGTGTGTGTTTTATTTCATCTAAGAGCTACATCCTTTTCTACAAACTATATATATATAACTAATATAAGTAATTTGTTTCACAAAGTACAGGTTAAATGTTATAAAACAATATCATCCTTATTGATCCATGATCTTTCATCCAATCCCCACCATTTTACGAATAACTTATTATTCTTGGAGCGAAGCACTTTTTCTACTAGATATACATCGGGATACTTTGTTTTTTGTAATTCATGTTCATAAAACCCTCCCAGTACAGGATTTCCCTTCATGTCTTCAAGCATGTACGTAGTGGGGTTAGTAATGCAAACTTTCACAATCTTAAATAGTTCACTAGACCAATTGGGTGTGTATCCTTTGGCGAAAATATTTTTAAATTTACTGATTCGTACTATGTCACCCACAGAATATCGATTCCCATCGAATATTTTTATGTTAGTGTAAGCCTCTAGCTTTGTATGATTACCAACATCTTTGGGCTTCATTCTAATAGTTCTATGCTTACGATTGTTATAATCCATCGTTATGGTATCAATTGTATCAATCCATTTATATTTACCTTGCAGGCTGAATGACTTATATAGAGCACCTTTAATGGTTCTGATAACACGTTCAGCAATTGCAGCCTTCTTTGTGCTATAGGTAGAGTAATGATTGACTCCATAACGATGCATTAGTTTAGTAAAATGCGCATTGTAGAATTCTTTTCCTGCATCTGTCTGCAAATTGGTAGGTTTCCGACCTTTTCAAAGATTGTTTGCACGGCCTTGGTAACTTCTTGACCTGTTTTCGTTTTTAATCCTTTAGTCCATAAGTATTTCGAAAAACAGTCGATGACCACTAATATATACTTATAACCCTTATTTTGTTTGGCATATGTGTTAAATTCAGCTAAATCTGCTTGCCAAAGATCATCAAAACCTCTAATTATTGTTCGCCTTCGTTTAAAATTTTTCGTGCAGGTTTGTGCAATTCGTTGACGAGTTGTAATTTGGACATGGTGCTAATTTATTCACAATTTCTTTAAGTTGATGTAGTTTTTCCTCCAGCGCTAGATAAGCGTTGGCGTTTCCTTTGAAAGTGTTCCGAACTGCTTGTAAACAGAAATCAAGGTATCCTTTATTTATAGCATCACCATCTTCTTCAGGGTCACCAACTGTGTCAAACGATTTCCATCCAAATCGAACCTTGTTGATACATAATATTGCCTAGTGATGACATCTTGAGGATCTATGGGATTGGCCACATTGCTGAGTCTCTTATTCTCAATATCAAATTGATTAGCATCAATCTGTTTAAACTGAGGGCTAGTTTCTTTAATTGATACTGGACATATGAACGTCCAAATTTGTCAAGGGGCATTTTAGTTGTGACATGTCGACATCAATGCATTCTCATTTATATTGTTTAAAAAGCGGTTGTTCGGTTTTCAATGTATCCATCTTCATATAGTTCTTCTACAATTGATATTATGTCATTTACAACACCTGTGTTTCCCGCTAATTTTTCTGCCCACAATACTTCCAGATCACGAATTAGTTCATGTATATCATTCCAATATTTATATTCAATGGGTCTGTTTGTTAATTCCTTAAAAATATAGCTCCACCTCCTCCCTTGGTTGTGGTGGGTGATGATGACAGCAAGGGTTTGATTATTTGTGTATACTTTTGCTGCGGCTTCCTCGAATCTGTGCACTTATGTCATAATCTCGCCTTACTACATTCGTAGCCTCTAAAATAGTTCTATATTTTTTCTATCTGTTGACTTTACTAGACTTAAGTCGGGTTCATTCATAATAAGCAGATCATATAATCCTGGAGTCCCTTTATACGTGACACCTTTAATAATTATATCGTCTCCTTTAATTGTGATGGGTGTATTACCAATTGTCCATTTATCAGTTTTGGTATCATAGTGGACTCCATACGTATGATCAATATCACCTTCAGCATTCTTCAAAATACGTTCAACATATATACGCGGCAATTCATTGTACTGCTCGAGAAATTCTTCCGAGATGGGTTCATTATGGGAATCATCTACGATACTAGACAGTTCTTCTTCTTCCTCCCCAGTATTAATCTCCCCATGACTGATGTTTCCAAGAAAGATGGAAGACTTGAGGAGGATTTCTTCGAAAAACGGAAGCTGAGCTAGTGGACTAGTAGCACCCTTACTTGAATCACCTAATGGAGTGAGACGTGGGGTCCATTGAACTTGAGCTAGCGGACTAGTGGGGATAGTGGCGTGCTTTCTTGGAAATATCAATACGGGTGGTTTTTAGGTTTAACATCAATGACCTCCTCCTCCTTTTAGGTGTTTTTTATCGATTTTATTTACTATTTCAGTTAGAGGTTCTATTAAAGGCTTATAAGTACTTTCGAATGTTCTTTCATTATCAATGCGAGCAGTCTTAATACTGTTATACTTCTGCCGTATTATTTTACGAGCCTGAATTACTGGATACTAGACAACATCAATAAAGGTGAAACAAATTCAAATTCCTGTTTGGGATGGCGGTGTGGGCCAGATTCGGTATATGGCCAAGTAATTTAAGTGATTATAAAGTACTTTAGGTTCACTTTATAAGATAATGAAATTTTAAAAATAAATGTAATATTTAAAAAAATAAAATACTATTATTTTTTGTGTGTTTTATTTCCTCTAAGAGCTACATCCTTTTCTACAAACTATATATATATAACTAATATAAGTAATTTGTTTCACAAAGTACAGGTTAAATGTTATAAAACAATATCATCCTTATTGATCCATGATCTTTCATCCAATCCCCACCATTTTACGAATAACTTATTATTCTTGGAGCGAAGCACTTTTCTACTAGATATACATCGGGATACTTTGTTTTTGTAATTCATGTTCATAAAACCCTCCCAGTACAGGATTTCCTTCTTCTTCAAGCATGTACGTAGTGGGGTTAGTAATGCAAACTTTCACAATCTTAAATAGTTCACTAGACCAATTGGGTGTGTATCCTTTGGCGAAAATATTTTTAAATTTACTGATTCGTACTATGTCACCCACAGAATATCGATTCCCATCGAATATTTTTATGTTGTTAAGCCTCTAGCTTTGTATGATTACCAACATCTTTGGGCTTCATTCTAATAGTTCTATGCTTACGATTGTTATAATCCATCGTTATGGTATCAATTGTATCAATCCATTTATATTTACCTTGCATGAAACTTATATAGAGCACCTTTAATGGTTCTGATAACACGTTCAGCAATTGCAGCCTTCTTTGTGCTATAGGTAGAGTAATGATTGACTCCATAACGATGCATTAGTTTAGTAAAATGCGCATTGTAGAATTCTTTTCCTGCATCTGTCTGCAAATTGGTAGGTTTCCGACCTTTTCAAAGATTGTTTGCACGGCCTTGGTAACTTCTTGACCTGTTTTCGTTTTTAATCCTTTAGTCCATAAGTATTTCGAAAAACAGTCGATGACCACTAATATATACTTATAACCCTTATTTTGTTTGGCATATGTGTTAAATTCAGCTAAATCTGCTTGCCAAAGATCATCAAAACCTCTAATTATTGTTCGCCTTCGTTTAAAATTTTTTCGTGCAGGTTTGTGCAATTCGTTGACGAGTTGTAATTTGGACATGGTGCTAATTTATTCACAATTTCTTTAAGTTGATGTAGTTTTTCCTCCAGCGCTAGATAAGCGTTGGCGTTTCCTTTGAAAGTGTTCCGAACTGCTTGTAAACAGAAATCAAGGTATCCTTTATTTATAGCATCACCATCTTCTTCAGGGTCACCCAACTGTGTCAAACGATTTCCATCCAAATCGAACCTTGTTGATACATAATATTGCCTAGTGATGACATCTTGAGGATCTATGGGATTGGCCACATTGCTGAGTCTCTTATTCTCAATATCAAATTGATTAGCATCAATCTGTTTAAACTGAGGGGCTAGTTTCTTTAATTGATACTGGACATATGAACGTCCAAATTTGTCAAGGGGCATTTTAGTTGTGACATGTCGACATCAATGCATTCTCATTTATATTGTTTAAAAAGCGGTTGTTCGGTTTTCAATGTATCCATCTTCATATAGTTCTTCTACAATTGATATTATGTCATTTACAACACCTGTGTTTCCCGCTAATTTTTCTGCCCACAATACTTCCAGATCACGAATTAGTTCATGTATATCATTCCAATATTTATATTCAATGGGTCTGTTTGTTAATTCCTTAAAAATATAGCTCCACCTCCTCCCTTGGTTGTGGTGGGTGATGATGACAGCAAGGGTTTGATTATTTGTGTATACTTTTGCTGCGGCTTCCTCGAATCTGTGCACTTATGTCATAATCTCGCCTTACTACATTCGTAGCCTCTAAAATAGTTCTATATTTTTTCTATCTGTTGACTTTACTAGACTTAAGTCGGGTTCATTCATAATAAGCAGATCATATAATCCTGGAGTCCCTTTATACGTGACACCTTTAATAATTATATCGTCTCCTTTAATTGTGATGGGTGTATTACCAATTGTCCATTTATCAGTTTTGGTATCATAGTGGACTCCATACGTATGATCAATATCACCTTCAGCATTCTTCAAAATACGTTCAACATATATACGCGGCAATTCATTGTACTGCTCGAGAAATTCTTCCGAGATGGGTTCATTATGGGAATCATCTACGATACTAGACAGTTCTTCTTCTTCCTCCCCAGTATTAATCTCCCCATGACTGATGTTTCCAAGAAAGATGGAAGACTTGAGGAGGATTTCTTCGAAAAACGGAAGCTGAGCTAGTGGACTAGTAGCACCCTTACTTGAATCACCTAATGGAGTGAGACGTGGGGTCCATTGAACTTGAGCTAGCGGACTAGTGGGGATAGTGGCGTGCTTTCTTGGAAATATCAATACGGGTGGTTTTTAGGTTTAACATCAATGACCTCCTCCTCCTTTTAGGTGTTTTTTATCGATTTTATTTACTATTTCAGTTAGAGGTTCTATTAAAGGCTTATAAGTACTTTCGAATGTTCTTTCATTATCAATGCGAGCAGTCTTAATACTGTTATACTTCTGCCGTATTATTTTACGAGCCTGAATAATTTTTTCTTTAATATCCTCTCCTTGTTGTCCATTGCGACAAACAGGTACCGGTTCACCTTGAACAGGTAGCTGTTTACACTAAACAGATAGCTGCTAATACCTAAACAGATCAGTTACTACTAAACTGCTGAATGCGGTTTAAGGTATTATATATATATATTCGCCTTATATACCAAAACGGATTTAATGAACAGGTACCCGTTTACCATGAACAGGTAGCTGTTGCGACAAACAGGTACCGGTTCACCTTGAACAGGTAGCTGTTTACACTAAACAGATAGCTGTTAATACCTAAACAGATCAGTTACTACTGAAACCAGTTTAAGGTATTATATATTCATCAAATCCTTTCCTATAGCGACCATTATTAACTTCAGCATCCTTGTTTATGACCATGAAACCAAACGGATCTACCCAGCACTTTGAACACATGTCCCGAAACAATTTCATGCTTATGGTGGGACTTATATGATCCTCATACGCATGTTTTAAGTTTAATTCATCTTGCTCAAATAATATAATTAGATTCGCATTATCACGAATTAATTGCTTTGGAATTTTACTGTAAGTTTGACTCAAATAGAAACAGTCAATATCGTTATGCCTACCCATAGAAAAATATGCTCTTATATTATTTTGCTTTTCACAAGCGATATCATCGAAAATAAAAATAGAGTTTGATTTTGCACAATTAGGCTCAATCACATCTTGATTGTCGCTGAAGGTAAAGTAACCTATGTCCTTCATTGGAAGTAAGATTTCCTGTAAAAGTTTGTACTTGTTTTGATTCAATGACTTAGAGTATACGTATACATGTTTAAATTTCAAACCATTTTTTCAGTAAGCAGACTGATCATTGCGTTTGTTTTACCGCAATTGGAGGGCCGCATATAATACCACGTATACTATTAGGAAGTAAATCACCATGTTTTGAAGTAATAGACTTTTCATCAAAGTCATGATTTTGAATTGAGAGTTTTGTTTCTGAGCAACTACTTTCATCTTTGATGGATGAAATAAAACTAAACGAATAATTACAACATCTTTATTTATATATATTAGACTATACTACAATAATAATTATAATTTTTCACTTCTCCGGTGAGTGGACTGTACTGTACAATAGCATCATGGAGAATAAGACCATATACAACGATTCCATTATCGAAAGGTGTTAGAGATTCCATTTCCAATTTGATGTCCACTGTTGAGTTTTTAAGGATTCATTTTGTTTAGAGCAGTCCATTACAAATATTGGACATGATTTGAATTCGGAATAGTTGAATAATGCATCTTTATCATCTTCACCATAGTAATCACAACGAAATTTCAAAAATTGCGATAGGCAGGTATATATTGGTTGGCACTGAAGTTCAAATGCATTGCTTCATATGGATAATACTCAGAATTCAGATGTACTTTAAGATTTCTGATGTTAATGTGATCAAAATTTCCAGCCCTTGCTGACCTTGTATACCTTTTACCTTGTTGGAATGCAACAATTATCCAACGTGGTTTTTCCAGTTGCGTTGATGTTTTATTGGCCATATGTCTGAGGTTGCTTGTTTTAAAGCAGGCAATTCATACAACTCCCATTGTCGAAATGGAACAGTAATAATAGAATTTTTATTGATTCCTTGAAACAAGTTAAGTTTCGCAGCATCACTAAGTGTTAAGTGCGGTACTTTCCATTGAATTTTATTTAAGGTTATTGCGGCATCGACTTCACCATAGTAACAGTTTGTATCGCTTCTAGATCGAATTAAAACCAACTCTTGGCGCATATTCACGATTACCTGACGATAATCCTCCATTATTCCAAATATGTGGTTCAATGGTATGCATACTGTAAAAGATTTTTCTCCATTTTGCTCATCGAATTCTACTTGTAATGGTTCTTCATTCTTTGGTGACCATCCTAAATGACTTAGTGCTTTGCTTTTGCTTGCCGTATAAGAAATATATCCTTTAAGCGTAGATGTTATTCCTGGATTTCTACAAACATCCACTCTCTGACCACCTAACTCATAACGAATTTCTTCGAAAAGAAAGTTCGGGAAATTGTTGGTTAAGCTGCATGCTTTTCTTTCATCTTCTTTTTGAGCTCAAGTTTACCTTCTATGTACAGAAAACTATCATAAGTAGCCGTAATTAGATCTTGACTTTGAATTAAGATTCGTATTTCTTCGGAAGGTCCATATTTAGAAGATCCATATGGAAGATAAGTGTGAATATCTGATTTAATTATAGTATCATCAAAATGTACGTTTTGAAAGACGTTTAACGATTCTGCCATTGTGGTTGAGAACTTTTAAACCTATTGACGTTAAAAAGTATTTCTCTGCAGATGTTAACCGCAATGAAGGTTGATGACTAATTAATGACTTACTGTAGGGATGATGTCTTTTATATGAGTTTTTGAAAGATGGAATTGGTCCTGGATTAATTCTCAGACCCATGTTCTTTTAGTTCTAAGCGTACAGTGAATGGTTCACTTTCACCAAAGTCTATTAATTCACCCTTTTGATTAGTCAAATTAATTGTTATATTACTAATAATGTCAGTGTTTACTTCTAAATATTGAGTATTGCTCGGAGTTTTATCTAGACGATAACCTGGAGGAACTGAAACATCAATCTCATATAATACTTTAGCAGGTTTCCGTTTCGATAAGATCCCTTTATAATGTTGCACTCTACGTGTAGATTAGTGTGTTTAAGTATTTGGATGTCTAACGCAGATGTATGTAAAATATTTGGTTCTAATATTTTAGACTCAAACCCTAGCATGCGCCCAATACAATTTTCTTTAGTAAAATCAATCTCAAATGAACTGTTTATCTCACATTTAAGTGTATTGTTGTTTGCTCTAATGATAAACTTTTCTGTGGGTATTTTAGATTTTAGATAATCGTTAATTTCATCTAACTCATATGCACCGTGTGGAATATTAATCACTTGCAAATGAGATGGATTTGTTCTAAAATAAAATCTATCGTTGCCTGCATAAATGTTTCTAATGCTGTTGCAGCCGTAAAATCCAACCAATCCAATAACGTATTTCTTCCCAAATCTAGCTCTATCGGTGGATAGAAGTTGTAGCTAGCTGTGTTACCAACACCTTCTAAACTGAATGTTATTGACATAACTGAGAAAATTTGATGTTGTGCTGATTATTTATATAAAATTGTAGGCATAGGTGTCCGCAAATAATTGTATTAAACTCTTGATCTTGGTTGTAATTATAATATATTTTACACCCCGAAAGTAGTTAATCACTTCGTTTGGTGGTCGAATATTACCGAAACTATCGTAATACCATACCCTTTTACCACGCTTTTGTAGCAAACCCAATGGGTACCTGGTCCTCTTTGGCTATCTAAGTTAATAATTCCAGATTCATTTTTCCGTGGCAATTTAGGCATGCTATCTCTCATAAAAATATCCCTAAAGTACGGTACGTTTTGGAGTATTTCTTTAAATCAGTATCCGTTAACGGTCTTTCCGGTAATCTATTCAGTTTTTGGAAACGGTTTTAAGTATAATGCACCACCACCACCAGATTTGTTTGGTTTTAGATATAGTGCACCGCCTTTCTTATTCATGGAGCCTATAGCGACCGATTCCATCATGCGATTATGGCGCGATGTCTCTTCCTGCAATTTTTAGCATTTTTAGCATCATTGACTGCTTTAGCAATTCCTAATGCACCGCCAGCTAAAGCACCGATTGCTGATAATCCTGCGAATAACGGAATAAGAAATGGTAAAACCCTCCTTGTTTAGGTAGGGGAATTACTCTAGGAACTTTAATGTTTTCTTTCCTCCTAAATTTTTTACCACACGTTTTGCCGTTGAAAGCGCTGACTTTATTGTGTCTGTGAAATTTCCGTTAGGTTTAATTTTTTAGCTATTGTCTTTCGTAAATGCAATAAATTTCCACCATTGCATTTCTTCTTCATATTAGATCGACGTTTACACCCCATTCCCAATTTTCTCTTTGCTTTCATGATGGTACTGACTGCTAAAGCTGCAGTTCGTTCACCTAGCGTTGCGTCTAATGATTTAAAGCGCTCCCAAGCTTTTTTGTAAAATTTTATCTGCTTTATGTCTACTTTCTAAATCTCGGTAATCTCTGTAACTGATATCATGAAGTTTGCACTGAGCATCTAATTGATTAATGCCGAGGTCACCGCGTGCGAGTCGTTTTCCAACTTTGTACCAGGACCGCAATACTGGTAACCAGGTAAATGCAATTCAAACGGAAGTTTATTGATTAGACCATTCACCAAACCACCACCACCTACACTCTTTCGCTTCTTAACTAGCATTGTTTACATGGATGGATAGAAGGGGTATTTATACCTAAATTGAGAAAAACAAATCATAGTTATTTCTTTATTCAGTAAATGCTATACATTAGATAAGCAGGACGATAATACAAAATTTCCATTAAACATACAGTGTTATGTGAATTAATATTATACTTAGCATTTATAACATCATCAATATCTTTATAAATGTCATCATCACCACCACTGAATTCTTTCTCACGAAAACGACGGTAGTCAACAACTTGTTGTATGAACTTTTCATAAAAACACACCAGATTGTAAGATTCAAGAAATTCCAATCTATAGCTTACTATATCCTTTAAATTGAATAGTTCTTCTATACTATGTGAGTTGAATGTACAAGAACAGCACTTGTAGTTTTCTATCATAACAGTTTTCAAAATTCTGTCATATCCTTTAATTAATTCCCAATTGTAATAAATACCAAGATTACTAGATAGAGATTCATAATGTTGATCATAGATTATATCTTCTTCATTTACATTTGACCAATCAATTTCATTTTCAATTTCTTGAGATCGAAAAATTGTAATTCTACATATGAATGCCATCTTAGAAGCTCATTCCATTCCTTCATATCCAACACTACATTATTGCTTTGATCACAATTACCGCACCCAATACGCACCACTGGTGCAAGGTTGAGTGTGTACTGTATCCAATTTCAGATGTTTTGCATGATGAGTATCGTTCGATAGTTTATAATAGGTACAATCGATTAAGTATTCCTTAGCTGCTTGTTTATACACTTCATCCTTATATTGAAATGATGATGCGCAGTCAGTCTTAGCAGAAGAATAACCTTCATCGTGTTTCTCTTCATTTTACTACTACTACTACCATCACTATTTTGACAGCACCAACAAAATGTTAAATTATTCAGATTGTTACTGCAATGATGTGATGTATCCATATATAACGGTGAACTTCTGAGTTTGGATCGTTCCAGAAATGATTTTATTGCTACTTGCATGACTTTACTTGCTCACAATTTCACTATGACTAAACGCTGCTTAAGAAAATAATTCTAGTATTTCAATTTTACATATGGTGGGGTGCTACTATTAAAAAGAAAATGTTATGTTTGTTGTTTTGCCAGCTGCACCCAAACTACTTATAAACACATCCTTCGTGTTTAGGAGTGTTTTAAATTCTTCAATTCGTGTTTCTTCTTTTTTGAAATACACATAAAAGCGTTCCGGTAATACACATTTAAAATCACCCGTTTCTATCACTATACGTTCACCGTACTTAGTATTAATTATATCCATATTCGTTACTTTATACTTTCTCGATATATCGAGCTCGCACGCATTCTTAAAGGGTTTGCAATAGGTGCTTTGGTTTAACCCTGTTAATTCCATATTTAACAATTATGTGTTGCAGACTGATCTCAACATACAGCTCGCTGCAGTTTATATAAGAAATATGCGTCCTACATATTACAACATGCTTAAACTTGTTAAATACCTACTGTTGACCTTGACTATAAATATAATATGATGATGATGATCAGCTCCAAAAATTTATATTTCCGCTAAAAAGTTTGACCTTGAACATTATATTCTTAGATTTATGATTACCTTGCAATTTCTATTTTAGCTTTTCACCTTGACCTTTTATACTTCTAAGAAATATGACACCACCGTAGGTCAATAACCTTTGACCTTGAAAACTATTTTTAGATTTATGATTACCTTGCAACTTCTATTTTAGCTTTTCACCTTGACCTTTTATATTTCTAAGAAACCACCGTAAGTCAATAACCTTTGACCTTCAAAACTATTTTGATTTATGATTACCTTGCAACTTTTTAGCTTTGACCTTGACCAACTACATTTTAAATCTCCCGCTTAAAGTTCGACCTTGAAAGAGCTCCAAAAGCTTCCGATTTCACCACCAGAGGGCGAGTGACTCCAAAAATTTAAATCCCCCACCACAAGCATGCTTGAGACGTGGAGCGCGTTCTGGCATAACGAGAAAACTCACTTGACCTTGAAATAAATCCCCATAAGATTTACATGGGTGACCTTGAACTGGTCCAGGATCGGCCTTATATGTCTACTCATCCCTCTATAAGCACAGTCTGCGGGGTTCAAAGCTGATGGGATATATCTCCATGTGGCGTAAGGAACAGTCTCTTGAATATGATTTACCCTGTTCGCCACAAAAGTCTTCCAGCGACTCGGAGACGATTTCAGCCACGAAAGTACAACCTGTGAGTCAGACCATGCAGTAATTTCGTCGAAAATAATTTGTTTTGCATAAACGTTTTTTATGAAAGAAGTAAGGTCCGCTAAAAGTTTAGCGGAAATGAGCTCGAGTTTAGAAATGGTTAGGGCTTTTAAAGATGCAACCTTCCCTTTGGCACTAACCAGGAAAACAGAAATCTGGTCGTTAGTTTGAACTCGAAAATAAACTACTACGCCATAGCCAATCATTGATGCGTCGCAAAAACCGTGAAGTTCGCATCTTTGAAAATTATCTAATAATAAGCGACGCGGAAGTTTAAGGCCGGAAAGCTCTGAAAGTTCATTTTTAAGTTGACTCCATGAGTCAGTAATATTTTGATCGGGTTTATCGTCGCAGTCTATCTTGGAAGCTCACAAACGTTGCATAATATATTTGGCAGCAAAAAGAATAGGACATAAAAAGCCCAATGGATCAAAAATTCTCCCTATTTCTGAAAGAATGGTGCGCTCTGTTAGGGGCCTATCACCGATTTGGCACTTATAAGAAAATGAATCTGAATGTGGTTGCCATTGAAGACCTAAAACTTTTAAGTAATGGGGTTCCTCTTTGTCAAATGACAGTCTCATTCATTTGGCGAACAGAATTTGGGACAGCTGCTAACAAGTCAGGTAAGTTACTAGCTCACGTATGGAGTTCAAAACACCCTAATTTTAGTAGATTAATTAACTCATCTTGTAGGACAAAGGCTTCTGAAACGGAACAGGAAGTTCCTATGATATCATTGACATAAATTTGATTTTTTATAAGCTTACTAGCTTGTGGAAACCGATCTACCTCTAGATCGGCAAGTTAGTTCAGAGTGCGCATGGCTAAATACGGGCTACAATTTAAACCGAAAGTGACTGTATTTAAAACCCATTCGGACAGAGCATCCTCAGGTGAAAATCGCCAAAGAATTTTTTGGTAATTTCTGTGCGAAGGCGTAATCAAAACCTGACGGAACATTCGTTTGATATCCGCGATAAATACGATTGGATGTATTCGAAAAATAAGTAAAAGTGAAAATATGTCCCTTTGTAGTTTAGGCCCTGGAAGTAAAGTGTCATTTAAACTTAAACCCATAGGTCCTTTAGCAGACGCGTCCCATACTACGCGAAGCTTTGTAGTGGTACTTTCTTTTCTTTGTACGCAGTGGTGGGATAAATAAAAAGAAGGAGAAGAATTCGTATTTGGCGGAATAAGCGTCATATGGCCATTATCTAAATAATCCCTCATAAAATTGGAATAGGCTAGGTATAATTCGGGATTTTTTAGTAATCTGGCTTCTAACATTAGGAATCTTCGTACAGCTTGGGGGTAGGTGTCCCCTAAGTCAGGTTCAGAATTTTTGAAAGGTAAAGATACCGTAAATCTCCCAGATGAGTCTCTGGTAACCGTTTCTTTAAATGTGCGTTCACATTTTATGTCATCTGGGGAAAGTAATGTTTTTGAGGATAATTGCTCTACTTCCCAGAATTTAGGGATACTAGAATCTAGGTGGAGTTTGGAATGGGTGAAAAAGGTGTTCGTGTATGTCAGAGGTTGGCTAGTTAATTTTACTAACAAGAACCCATCCAAAAGCGGTTTCTAAAGCTGTAGGCTGGCCGACATCTCCAAAAATGCGACCATTTAACAAAATTTGACTGAACATGTCAGCTCCTAGCAGCAAATCCACCGTGCTTGAGAGGAAGAATTTGTCGTCGGCTAGCTGCAAGCCTTTTATATGATCCCATTCTTTAATTTGTAAGTTAAAGGGAGGTATGTCAGAATAAACACTTTGAACTACAATTGCATCGAAATTAAATTTCGTTTCAGAAATATTTTGAGGTTTTATGGTACAATTGGTAATCCCCTTGGAGGAGAACGAAGACATTTAGTTTAGACCAAAAATAGTAGTTGAAAACTGGCGTCTTTGTAAATTTAGACGGCGGAACCAGCGTTCACTTATGAAATTTGATTGGCTTCCGGAATCAATGAGAATACGCACCTTTTGAAGATTTCCTCTACTGTCGTGGATATCTACGAATGACGTTGCCAAAAGGACTGTAGTTAGAGCATTGAAAGTGTTAGCAACGGTCCTAGACTGGTCACTGGAAGAAGTAGATGGCGCGGAGGAGTTGGCGGTCAAAACGCTTGCAGCAGGATCGCGGGAAAGAATAGAATTGGGAACTGGAACATGTTTAGAAATATGCTGGGTCGAATGGTGTCTATAATGACATGTACGGCAACGAAAGGAAGAATTACAACGGCGTACGGTATGAGAATGGTGTAAGCAATTGCTACACAATTTGTTCTGGCTCACATATGTGTTTCTCTCATTAGGAGTTTTTTTAGGAATTTTGGACATTTGGAAAGGACATGTGCTTCTTTACACAGGTAGTAAGTTAGGCCAGAATCAGAGTACGCAACAGACGCGCTATTACAATGTGAAAATGTAGGCTTATTGTAAGTTCTTCGGAAAATCTTTGTATTGGAATTGGTGACTGTGGATATGGATTTCATCGGCTTGGAACTAGTTAAATGTTGAACCGACTCAAGTGCATTCTAAAAATTGATACAGGTTATCGTACGTCGGGATATCTACTTTACTATATTGAATTTCGAACTTGGTTCGACTGTTAATATCTAATTTTGCCAAGAGTATGTGGAAAAGTATGAAATCCCAAGATTCTGTATTAAACTCTAGGGCCTTTAAAATTGCCAAAGACTGAGAAAATGTATTTAGTAGATTTCGCAAATTTTTTGCAGATTCCGTTCTTAAGGTAGTAAATAAGATTGCATTTAAGGCATTGGATGCTAAAAGCCGCTTATTCTCGTAGCGAGCAATTAATTTGTTGTAGGCGATCATATAGTTCGCTCGAAATTGAAATACCACTTTCATTTCAAAGGCTCGCCTTCAAAGTAAGAAAATAAATATTGTAATTTTTCTACGTTAGATAGCTTAGTGTTTTGATGTATCAGATTTTTATTCAAGTCGAAAAACGTAGGCCAAAGAGTCTGATCGCCTTTGAAAGTGCTAAGTGTTACTTTTGGTAATTTTAATCCGGCTTCGGCGTCACCGGAGATTTTTTGCTTAGTAGGCGTGTGCAGTACCATAGCTGCCTCGTCTGCTTTAGCAATCTTGCTGTAAATGAGCTTACACTCATTGTAAAAATTATCAGTTTCTTTACGAACAGCATCTTGTAATAAAAATTCGTCGTCGTCCACTAACATAATAATTTCGTTATGGACTTCATCGAATTTGTGATGGTTCGGCTGTAAATTTTGGTAAACAACTCGAAATTTTTCACGGGATTCAAGTTCGCCTTGAGCTTTAACACCCAAACGATATATATCTGTAATACGAGAAGCGTACGGTGCTCTTTTTTTCTCTAATTTTTTCTTGCTTCAAGAGGCATTTTAAAATTTTTATTAGGTAAATGAAAATGAAAAGAAAGTATTTAAGTGCAAGGTTACTGGCTCAACCCAATTTTAGTAGAAAAGTATGTAATGTAAAATTGAAATGTACTAAATTGAGATTGATCCTTAAACGGATTATAATGGAAATAAATTTTAGCTGTGTTCAATTAAAACAGAAAATAAAATATGGTAGCTTAAATTGAACACAATTAAGGGACACATGCGATTGTTGGTAATAAATAAAGGTGATGTGCCACTGCAGATAACGATAATTATGTTGGCTTGGCCTTGCCACAATTGATTTGATTGTAACATAAACTAAAAACCAACCCGTTAGTATAATAATTGTAATGTAATACTTGATATCGGTTCTTATCTTTTCACAAGACACCCACTTGAAAAGGCTTAAACTATATTGATTAGTAACTAAATAATTATCCAAAGCTTTAATCCTGCTCGAAGGACCAGCAATGTTATTGCAAAGAAGGAAATTGAAGTGGACTGTATTTATCTATTTATTTTGCAAACAACACTTTTTTGAAAATTCTTAGATATTTCCGAAACTGTATACACGTTATAAGGATTTGAAGGCTCACCCCCATGTGTTACAGTAGTAGCTTCTCCGGCCAGCGGTCCTCTTAGGGCTTCCGTCTTGCGCTGATAATGGTGGTAATGATAGAAAAAAATACACGCGGCCTGGTAAAACCGAAAATTACACTTTTCTTGTTAAATGCGAAACGAAGAATGTTCTTATCACGCTGCTTGAGCTATCTCATCCAAACAACATGTATTTTATCAATTGTAATTGTAAATAATTTAAACAAATTTAAATCCTAAATGCAGGCAACTTAACTTGCAACAACAAGCTACAATACTTAAAAATTGCTTTAGCGTCTGTCTGCCTGTCTGTATGTGTTCCAGCGCGATAGCGTCAACAAAGATAATCCTACGGTCATGAAATTTTGGTATCCAGGTTCGGATCCATGAGTAGACGGAATTCCAGATTTCGACTATCATAGAGTGTATGAATATGAACGGCTATTCGTAACAAACCGGCACGTCTTTACGTAAGCAACTAAGTGAACCATCCTAGAATTGAATGTCAAGTTTTTCGTTTGTTCCTCCGGTAGCGCAGTGGCAGCGCGTTTGGTTGATGTCTCAGCATCTCGAGTTCAAGACGCATAATGTGCGAGTTTTTTTTATCTTATCTTATTAGAAGTGTTACGGCATTTCTGTCGATTTGAAACAATTTTTTTTTGCATTTTTAATCATTTTGAGCCATTTCTGACGATTTTAGATGATTTTTGGAAAAAAAATTTGTTGGCCCTTTGGTCAAACATTTCCGTAATTTTTTTTGCATGATATGAAAAAACTATACAAAATGTTTAGTAGCAAAAAAAAACACAGTACACTAGTTATAAAACACGTCAAATTCTTTCAATTTTACTTGTGCTTGTTTAAATTATCAATTACATTGTATTGTGAGGTCATGTGTTGCACACATCAGATTTCTTTCACGTTGTTTGCCACTTTACCATCATTTATTAATTAAGACGGCGTTTTCAGGTCCGTGAAGTTAGCAAGGTTAAATAAACCACTAACGATGAGACCGATGCTGATCGTTAGTGCTTCGTTAGGGCCTCTTAGTGCTTCATAACTTGGATCATGACCGGTCGTTTTTGAGAAAACGGCCCCCTTGCACAGAGCTGGCATCCTGTCATTGTTGAAAGCACTAACTATGGAATCCACGCGGATCGTTAGTGCTTCGTTAGTGCGTCTTAGTGCTTCATATCTTAATTAATGAAAAATTATAATTTTTAGATGCCGAAAAAGGCTGGTTTAAATTGCCACGAGATTATCAGTGGTTTACAAAAGTTTAAAACAGAAATAGAAGAAAGTATCAACCATTCGTCTGCCCCCATTTGACAAAATATTAGTAAATCTTTAAACGGTGTGATCTCCGCTAAAGCTTTATATACCGTCGTTAAATGTAATAAATATAATTGCCTAAAAATATTGAATATCAATGAAGATCAAATTGATGGTAGAAGAAGCTTTGGGCTCCAACAGTGATGAAAACCTTACCGTTTATGTAGATGTTGATGTACTACAATGGAACAAAATTCGGCATTCTAAAAGGCGCCTAGACAATGGTATACTCATTCTTTCCATGAATCCCGGATGGTTTGCAACAATTGTTCAGCAGTATTAGCATCGAATAGTGATTTTGTAAATGGTTTAAAAATTGTAGAAAGCTTGTTTGTAGTTGTCAATAGCGAATATTCTGTAGAACCGTTGAATAATAAACAAACTCATTCACCACGTGAGGAAAGTAAACAAATTTTAAAGAATCTTATATCTGGCATAAAGCTATAGACATTGCAGATGAAGGTAATGAAACCGATACTTAGAAATTTCATCCGATTCAGGTTTCACCTATTCGTGGATTGGCGAATGCAAACAAAAGGCTACCACCAACGCAAACACTATTACAGATACAGAAAATTTCTACTTTTGTCCTGCATTTGCAAGCGATCTTAAAAGGTTTTTAAACACATATCCTTTATGGTCATGTAATGATCAAGTATTTTGGATGTGGAAAAAAACAGAAAGCTCGTCCTCAATTGAAAGTTGAACTAAAGCATTGCGAAATGAATAATTTTAATTTACCAATCGGTGCCGATAAGATTTTCAAACTTCACATAAATTCAATAAATGCAATGCTAACATTGGCAGATGCCAATTTTGAAGTCGTTTTATTTGCAGGTATTTTTCTATACAGTTAGGACTTGACTTAACAACAAATGCTTTAGAGGGTGATTCTGATGAAGCATTCTCTCTCTCTCTCTCTCTCTCTCTCTCTTTATATATATATATATATATATATATATATATATATATATATATATATATATATATGTTCAGGGCCTGGCAACAATAGCGCCTTCTTCTATATCTTCCGTTTCATATAAGCTAGATTAATAAAATTTGGGATAGGGTTATAGTTTAGTTCTGTGCATATTTTAAAATTATTCACGTGTTTTTTATTTAAAGATGACCAAACTATAATAAAAAAATTTAAATGGAACACCCTGAATATTATTACTTATTTGTATTCTACACATTGTTTCTAACAAATTCGCAATATATTTCCCTATCCCAAAATATAGCCGTTTTTGAGTTATGTCGATTTTTATAAAAAAAATTGCAATTACAGAGATAGCTTAGAAAATGTACCTCCTTAACCGTTGAAAAACAAAAGTTTTCTAATTTATATCAGAACAAGTACACAGAGTTTTCTTACAATGCAAAAAAAATGTTATAATTGTATACAGGGTGTTTACAATTGACTTGCCAATCAGACATTATCCCAACTAGTAAAAGTTTACTTTTTCAAATAGAACACCCTGTATATTATTTCGTTTTTGGTTTCTACATATTAACCCTTAGCAGTTCCCTATGCCTAAATATAGCCGTTTCAGAATTATTTTCAATTTTTCAAAATGTATAAGATTATTGAAACATTTTTTTAAATCCATGGCCTCGTATAAATAGAAAAAAAAACAGTGAAAAACAATTGTATTGCAAATTAAAAAACGCAACAGAAACTAATACAATATAATTATTAAAATTATTTCTAAAAATACAAAACTAATACAATAAAAAAAAAATAATTTAACGCTAATCATTAGCGATAATGATTTATAATAATTGTTCAAAATGTTGTCCGTTTTCTCGGATGCAGACCTGAAGTCGATCTTTAAAAGATTGTTCAACTCTACGCAACAACTCAGGAGTGATATTATAAAAAACCTGTTATACCATTACGCATATCTTCGGCAGTGGTTGGTGATTCCCTATAGAAATAAAAAGAAATCTATTCTTGTCAGATCGGGGGACCTAGCTGTCCACCTCACAGGTCCATTTCGCCCAATCCATTTATTTGGAAAGACTTTATTGAGATAATCTCTTACATCTGCAGAGTAGTGAGCAGGAGCGCCATCATGTTGATACCACACTGTGGCTCTAATATCTAATAAGCCCTGTAAATCGTTATGCAAAAAGTTAAGATACTTCTCACCATTCAAGTGTCCATCAAAAAAGAATGGACCGATGACATAATTCCCAACAATGGCACCCCAGACACTTAAAGACTACTTATGTTGATTATCAACTAGTCTTAATAAATGTGGATTTTCTGAGGTATAATAATGAAAATTATGTGTATTAACAAATCCATTCTTATGAAATGTTGATTGATCAGTCCATAAAATATTATAAAAAAAATTTGGGTTTTGAGTAATTTTTTCTATGGCCCAGTTACAGAATCTTAGTCGCTGATCGAAGTCTGCATCGCTCAATTCTTGGTGTAACTGAATATGATAGGGATGTAAGCCATTCTTCTTGAAAAGATGGCCTACTGATCTCTCACTTAAACCAACTATTTCACTTATGTCCTTTTGGTCTTGGTGATGATCCTCTTCGATGGCGAGAAGAACCCTCAATTCACTATCTTCATTTGTAGAAGGTTTAACACGTTTATATTTGGAGTAATTGGCACATGAAATTGCAATAAATCTACTCATTACTTTCTGAAACGATCTTGCGTTTGGATGTCTTCTATTTGCATATATTTCAGCATAAATTCTACTGGCCAATAAACAGTTTCTTTCTGCAGCACCCAACACGAATATCATATCAACTAACTCATTTTGTGTAAAATTCATTTTATAAAAACCTGATTACTAACAATAACACTCGTAAATGGTTAACTACAGTTTTATTTATTTACGTCAAACATTCAATTTTTATAAGAAGCACACTTGATTTTAGAATTCTACTTGAAATTGAAGTAAATATTTGTCAAATTCTTGTTAACATGCAACGCCTCCTCTACAAAAATTGTCATTAATCTTCTATCATAATACCTATATTAGTTTCTGTTGCGTTTTTTAATGTATAACACAATTGTTTTATGATGTTCTTTTTTATCTATAAGAGGACATAGATTTAAAAATGTCTCCATAATCTTATACATTTTGAAAAATTGAAAATAATTCGGAAACGGCTATATTTAGGGATAGGGAGTTGTACGGCGAACTGATAAGGGTTAATATGTAGAAACCAAAAATGTAATAATATACAGGGTGTTTTATTTGAAAAAGTACACTTTCACTAGTTCGAATAATGGTTGATTGGCAAGTCAATTATAAGCACGCTGTATGCAATTATGTCATTTTCTTCACATTAAAAGGAAGCTTTATCTTTGTACTTATTCTCATATAAATTAGATAATTTTTATTTTTCAACAGTTAAGGAGGTACATTTTCAAAGTATAACTCAAAAAATAACTCAAAAACGGCTATATTTAGGGATAGGGAAATGTCTTGCGAATTTATTAGGAACAATGTGTAGAATTTAAAAAAGTAATAATATACAGGGTGTTCCATTAAATTTTTTTACAATAATTTGGTTCTTTTTAAATAAACAACCTGTGTTCGCGTGAATAATTTTAAAATATGCACACAACTAAACTATAACTGCATTCCAAATTTTATTAATCTAGCTTGTATAAAACGGAAGGTATAGAAGAAGGCGCTCTTGGTGTTAATTTCATGAGCTCTCGCATATAATATTCTATTAGTTTGTCCGATATAAGTTCTTCGACAGTTGTTGCACGGTATCTCATACACTCCTTGGTTTTCATTGGGAATTTTGTCCTTGGGCTGTTTACAACAGTAAAGAGTTGAAGGCGACAATCGAACCACACATGTTAGAGAACAATTTCATGAAACTAGTGATTTGTTTAGTAGAAGGAAACACGCGGTTTATTAATAAGATACGAGCGCAATTATTAAATGAAGGTGTAAACGAGATATTTAAACGAGACGTGTTAGTAGATAAAACTAAAAGAATAGATTGCATATGCAATGTCACATATATTCCTAATTTTTATAAAGAATTATCCAAGTGCCGTAGATACTGAATTGTGACAATGTTATAATTAGAAACATTCCATTTTTGCCCCTAAACGTAAATACATTAAATAATGATTTTAAAAATTTAGAACTTTCCGTTTCAAACGGATATCTAAAGATCAGTAACTGTTTATCATACTATAGTTGGGTCAAATTTTGTCTTCATCGACACAAATGTATGCGGAGATACCAGATTAAGCGATAGCCCATTTGTTGTAGTAACACACGAGAAAAAATTAATCTTAAGATCAGTAATAGCATTTGTTGCGTCAAAAGGACATACATACACATTGTAAAAAAATAATATTGTAGTTACCCCCCATTTGCTTTTTCATACCATATAAAAATTATTATAGTACATACCTACCTTTTATTTATTTTAGACTTTGAAATGTGTTAATAAATTTTATTCTAACGATGAAATTGTACATATTTACTATTATTTTTTTCCAGAAATTAAATTTAACTTTTTTCATATCACCCTAAAGAATTATTTTCGCGAAATCAGCTGGTGGTGCAAACTATGAAGTACTAAGAGGCACTAACGATCCGGGACGGTCCTATCGTTAGTGCTTTCAAGAAGGGTAGGAAGCCAGCACTTTCCAGAGGAGGTCGTTTTCTCGAAAACGACTGGTCGTGATGATGCAAGTTATGAATCACTAAGAGGCACTAACGTTCCGCGTCGGTCCATCGTTAGTGCTTTCAACAGGCATAGAAAGCCAGCACTGTCCAAGGGGGAGGTCGTTTTCTCGAAAACAACCGGTCATGCTGATGCAAGTTATGAAGCACTAATAGGCGCTAATGAAGCACTAACGATCCAACGTCGGTCCCGTCGTTAGTGCTTTCAACAAGGATAGGACACCAGTACTGTCCAAGAGGAGGTCGTTTTCTCAAAAACAACTGGTCGTGATGATGCAAGTTATGAATCACCAGGAGGCACTAACGATGCACTAAATATTAGCGTCGGTCTCATCATTAGTGCTTTAGTTAACCATGCCAACTTCACGGACCTGGCGTTTTCTAGTTTTTACGTTGTTTTCCTTTATTCACGTGCATATCCTCTTCACTTACTTACTTGAATAAGGTAACAAACAAATAAAATGATTTTTTTTAGTTAACCAGTTTTTCAAGTATATTTTGTACAATAACACAAAATTAATATACAACATTGAAAAATAAAGATTTTATTAGTGTAATGCAACACTTCCATGACCTAAAAGAGTACGCACAATCGGTGATGCGATTTCCACCTTTGAAACAGCAGGACTGGCTACGTGTATGGAAGGTGATTCAATTTCATATTTCAACAGTGGAGACGATACAACTTCTGCTTTATGAGTTGCAAATGTTGGTGAAAAATGTTCAACTCGTGAAATCGCTGGAACTGTTTCAAATCTAACTGTAGGAGATGAAATCACTTCGGTCTTGTGTGTAGAAATCGCAGATCCTAAGTGTTCAATTTTGCTTATAGTTGGACTAGAAATAAATTCTGTTTTTAGCAAAGGGTGAGATGGTGCTAAATGTTCAATCCTAGCTACAGATGGTGATGCAACAAATTCGGAGACAAGCGGGACGTGCTGGATTTTAGCAATAACAGGTGAGGAGGTAAGCTTAACAGTAGATGGATGAAACAGTTCGGTTCTCAAGTGCGAAGAGATAGCTGGTGTTAGTTCTTCTACTCTGGTTAATGAGGGAAGCGATGCGACCCTTAATGTTGGGGAGGATTCAATTACACCGATATGTCCACTGGCAACTGCGACAACTGCACACAAAAAAACGATCTAAAAAATAAAAATTAGTTGGTAAGTGTTTATTGACTGTTACTGTACCTTAAGCATCTTCGTTAAAAGACTTTTCAAATCTGATGAATACAACACAAGAAATTCATCTTTTATATCATAACATCGAATTAGGTAAAATTAGAAAATAATTAAAACCTAATGTAGTAAATTAATGATTATCTTTGATAAGCACCCAATTTAGGAATAATTAAAATACGATAAACAATTATGCGATCCTTTTTGTAAAAGTAAGCAGGCAATCTTCATAGTTTCTCAATGATAAAGCATTACTTAATTTAATATTATTTTACTTATTACTAAAATTAAGCTAAAATTATTGATTTAGGTTACGCTAGTTACCACAATACTCGCCCCTATTAATGCTGCACCTCTGGAAATTGGTTCTTCAGTGCGCTCAATCGGTAATGTTTCGTCTCCAATCACGAGTATTAATATTGCACCTCCGGCTTTAACCAAAACGGAATTTATTCCTCGATCTTCGTCATCAGTGTTTAGATCAGACGTTATTTCACCAATAGTTAAGTCTACAGCAATTCTAGGAGTGAGATTTGCATCGAATTACCACGCAATTGCTCCAACGGTTGCTGAAGTCGAGCACGTCACTCCCGTTTCGGCTTTTGGTACAGCTCCAGTAGCCCAGACAACTTTAATTGGATCATTCTAATGCAATCTTTCAAGGGCCGTCTTCTTTTTAAGATAAGTGATTACATTATCCATTTTAAAATGTTAATAGAGGTATTGATGAATCAGTGTGATTATTCTAAACGTTATTACCTACTTTAGTGTTTATTTATAACACGTTTATCTTAGAAATACTACTCACAATTTTTGATACCGTATAGGTCATCTCAACAGAAAAGATCTGATGTGAGTTGCTCATAATTTTCTTATGCCAGAATAGCCTTTCATTGGCAAATAACCAACGTTGTAAAAACAAGAATAATGATTTACTTCGGACAGACTTCAGGTCAGTAGGTATCAATATGTTAAAAAAAGTACAAAGCCGATCGTGTATAAAAGTATAGTTACAAGGGCTTACGCGTTTTAAGTCCTATTTCATACATTATTAAGGCTTATCTGATTCTGTATCAAGTGACATAATTTGGAAATGTTATGTAAAATTGAATTATCTTTAAGACATATGTCACCACATTTTCTTATAAAGATGATTATTGTTCAGATGCTGAAAAAATTATTAACAAATCTTTTTTCACGACAAATTACGCGTTGCAAAAGAAACTTATGTATAACATAATTCTGTCGCCGTTATCGTCATCCTTCGCTAGATTCCTTAGCCACTTAATACTATAAGATACTGGGAAAATTACAACGTAATTGTGAGAAACTGTTCCTATAGTGCTGAAGTAGATTATGTACAGGGTGTTTTTTTTTTCGTTAATATTATAGGGTATAGGCTAAACGGTAAGAGATACAAAAAAACTAAGATACGTGTCCCGTTCTCTTTTTTAGTGTTTAGTTTAATGGCGCAATCGGATCTATGCTAACTAAATTCGTTTCGAAGATACAGAGTGATTCTCAAAATCTGCCGATTTTTATTATCTCTTATGACTCGGTTATTTATGGAGATAAAAAAAAGCTTTGGATACGAAAGTTTTATGACTTTTTACGTTGAATCCAGTGGCGTTCTTAAAAAATATAGATGTTTGATTTTTGAGATATTATCAAAAGTAGCATTTTCTTAAATGGGACACCCTGTATCTGATATTCTCAAAAATTGCATTTTTCTTGAGATTGCAACAATATATAACACTTAATATTTTGCATTGTCCTAAATAGCTAAAATACTAAAAACATTTTTTTAGTTGGCCATTAATTGAATGTTTTAAGCAATTGTTTTTGTTTGTTTACATGTCATAAAATTCAGTAACAATTATGTATTGGCATTCTTATTTCGTTTCCGATTATATTTTTTAAAAAAGGTGATTAAAATGAAATAAAATTATGAAAAATTAAATATATTTGAGTGCTACATTGAGAGTAATAAAAATAAAGACGCAGCTCTAGACTTATATTTTGAGCGTTATCCGGAACGACGACAGCCAGAACAACAAATATTTGAAAGATTATATCACAATTTAAGTGAGTATGGATCATTTGGAAAACCAAGAAGTAAGATTTACAATAAGGCAAATAGAGGAAGAGATGAAATAAATACATTAGATTGTGTTGCTGCTGACCCGACGATATCTAGCCGTAATATTGAGAAAGATATTGGCACAAGTAAATCTAAAGTTTTAAAAACCTTAAGAAAGCATAAGTATAAACCATATAAAATAAGAAAGGTTCATAACTTACATCCTGGAGATGAAGAGCGGCGTTTAACATTTTGTCATTGGTATTCGCAGCAGATTAATGGGAATCCCAATTTTTTTCAAAATATATGGACCGACGAGGCTTTTATATCTAGCGAAGCAATTTTTAATCGACGTAATAATCGATATTGGTCAAACATAAATCCTCATCAGACGGTGGCCAGGATACAACAAGGACGATTTGGGTTCCATGTATGGGTGGCGCTATATCAAAACAGAGTCCTTAACTACAGAATTTTTAATAAAAATTTGAATGCTCAAGGATACATCCAAATTTTGGAAGAATGTGTAATAATGGAGTTGGATAACATGCCATTAGCTGCAAGAAATAATGTTTATTTACAACAAGACGGTGCTCCAGCACATAATAGCCACATGGTAAGGGACTTACTAAATGTCAATTTTGGCGAAAATTGGCTTGGTACATATGGACCAAACAGATGGCCTCCGCGTTCCCCCGAACTGACGCCACTCGACTTTTATTTTTGGGGATCTATCAAAAATGAAGTCTATAAAACCCGAAGTAATACTGTAGACGAACTCAGAGCAAATTTTATTAATTGCATTGGAAGAGTGCCAAATATTCAAATCTATAACGCCATTCGTTCAGTTACAATCAGAGCCCAAAAATGCATCGAGCAGAATGGAAGACAATTTGAGCACCTTTTTGTGATTAACCATCTATGCTAATTGTTATATATAAGTATTTGAAATAATTACTGTTGAATTGTTATAAATCTTTTCTTATTTTTTGTAGTTGTTGTTTTAGTTTATTAATGTTTTATTATTGTTTATCTGCAATTTTATTATGCCTATTATAAAATAAAGAATTGATTAAATGCATGGTCAACTAAAAAAAAATATGTTTTTAGTATTTTAGCTATTTAGGACAATTCAAAATATTAAGTGTTATATATTGTTGCAATCTCAAGAAAAAATGCAATTTTTTGAGATTATCAGATACAAGGTGTCCCATTGTATTCAACGTAATAAGTTATAAAACTTTCGTATCCAAAGCTTTTTTTATCTCCATAAATAACCGAGTCATAAGAGATAATAAAGACCGGCAGATTTTGAGAATCACTCTGTATCTTCGAAACCAATTTAGTTAGCGTAGATCCGATTGCGCCATTAAACTAAACACTAAAAAAGAGAACTGGACACGCATCCTAGTTTTGTTGTATCTCTTACCGTTTAACCCATACCATATAATATTAACGAAAAAAAAGCACCCTGTACAGGGTAATTATAAAGAATTTCATATTGTTAAATTATACATAACTTTACAATATAAGTTTTTCGTGTTTATTAGAACAAACAAATATTGTTTAGTTGCACAAAAAATGTATATGCAGGGTAAAGGATTCCATTCTAAGTAGATGTTGAGGGCATGAGGGCATCAAGTAAAAGGTTATAAACTCTGTACACTTACAAACACCCAGGTGTACAGGAAATTTTGAGAGCCTATATATCTTTCCACTGCGTGCATCGTACCAAGTCAGTTCCTAGACACAAGTTCTTTTATTACAAAATAAAGTTTGAGATTGTTACTCAGACAAGCCCATCCCTAAATAGTGATGATATGATCCAGCTCATCATTATCTAGGTAACAATACGAGATACGAATAAACTGTACTAGAGAAGGTTGTAGAATAGTACAAAATAACAAACGTTTGCTGATTTTCTTTAACATGTCCAATATCCATAAATCTCAAAAAAAGGACAAACCTAAAAACTTTTAACCTTCTGTGAAAAAATTGAAAAACAAATTCACTCGAAAGCTAAGAGCTAAATTTTCAACCATATTAGTGTTTTCCAGCATTTGGAATGAATGATGCCCAAAATGTATATTTCCACGTTAATTTTGTTGAAGTCGCGGAGAAAGGGCTATGGTCCATGTGTGTAGATCATTATTTGGGTCGCATTTTGCCCAAAATATATTTTTATCATCAACGCGATAATACGGATTCCTTTTAAACCAAACGACAAATTCTGCATTTCATCATTATTTAACAGTATCTGGGACGAATGCAAATTTATAACTCAATTTCGATGGAGTTCCGGCAAAATCGATCGCCATGTGTGTTGGCCCAAACTTTGTCTAAACTGTATATATATATATATATATATATATATATATATATATATATATATATATATATATATATATATTTACAGTGTTACTTAAGTGTATGTACTTATTTTAAGGGGTGATTCCTGAGGCGATTTCGAGCCGGAAAGTTAATATGAATGTATGTCCTCAGAAGCTTCGTTATCGATCTACTGGCTGTTGAAGTTGTTGTGTTTTTTCGGTTTTTTCCAAATTTTTCGAAAACCCTTCTAGATATTACATTGAAATTTTACATATTGTATAAGGGTATGAAGACCCTTATTTCAACTGAAAAATTCATTTTTAATTTAACCAGTGGCGTAGATATAGCTAGGTCATAACATAAATTCCACAAAAAAAATGTGTTACGCCACTGTTTTATATGACGCGTTTACACGATTTTGATTAGAAATCAATTCCGAACAAAAAAGGTCTCCATACATTTTCACGTAAAACTCACCGTTTAGGAAACAATAATTAAAAAGTGTCGTGTCGTTATAACGTGCATTTATTCCTAACGTAGAAACTATTTACAGAAACTGAACAATAAAGGGAAAAACTTTTGTGCAGTCATTCATAAAAAATGCTGAAAATGTCCACCATACGCTTCTATACAGTCTTATGCTCTTCTCATTGAACTACGCACTCTTTAAAAAATTCCCGGTATGTTCTGTATGGTTGCACAGCCCTCAATTATTCTATTGCGTAAGTCTTCCAACGTCTGAATTGGTGTATTATAAACTAGAGTTTTAAGATGCCCCCAGAAATAAAAGTCTAAGCTCTTCAGATCAGGCGATCTCGGTGGCCAGAACTGAGGCCCCTCACGACCTATCGATAGATTTGGGTAAACTGATTTCAAACATTCACGCACCAAAATACTGAAGTGGGCCGGGGCACCGTCGTGCATGAACCACATGTGCTGACGTACTAGAAGAGGGACATTTACATATAAAACATGGCGTAACACATTTTTTTGTGGAATTTGTCATGACCTAGCTGTATCTATGACACTGGCTAAATTAAAAATTAACTTTTCAGTTGAAATAAGGGCCTTCATGCCCTTATACAATATGTAAAATTTCAATGTAATATCTAGAAGGGTTTTCGAAAAATTTGGAAAAAACCGAAAAAACACAACAACTTCAACAGCCTGTAGATCGATAACGAAGCTTCTGTGGACATACATTCATATGAACTTTCCGGCTCGAAATCGCCTCAGGAATCACCCTTAAAAAGTACATACACTTGTTACACCCTGTATATATATATATATATATATATATATATATATATGTGTGTGCCACGAGATAGAGGACACTAAAATAAGAAAAAGTTCCCATGAACTTAGGTCCGCAACTCCTTCGGTTAAAAGATATAGGGTGTTGAAGTTTAATTATTTTTTTGTTTTTTTTAATATCTTTTCACAATGATCTAATAAGTGGACGAAATTTTGTGTACAGGGAGTTTTTATCACGTAGAATTCAAATATAACCTTAGTTCTTTTATTACTGATAGAGGGCGCCACATACAGGTTCCCATATTGATTGAATCGGTCCTAACTTTTTTGCCTTACACTGTATGTCATTTTCGACTGGAAAAATTTATTTTCCCATCTTTTCTGCTTCAGAAAGGTATTCATTATTGAAGTCGCTAGGACCAACGGTTTATGAGAAAAATGCATCTGATGCATGCAAATTATCCAAAAGCGCCAAAGTAACTTATTTGCAAAGCCGTAATTAGAAGTCACCAATATGGGCTTTCTATTAATCTGTGGGCAGGTATAATTGACAATTACTTAATTGGCCCATTTCAAGTGCCCAATCGATTGACAGGTGAACTGTATCGAAATTTCTTGGAGAATGAACTAAATACGTTATTAGAGGATCTTCCATTGGCGATTATTGATAGAATGCGTTACATGCATTATGGCGCGCCAGCTCACTATTCTCGATTGGCAAGGGAATTTTTGAATAGGAGATTTGGAAATAAGTGGATTGGCCGAGGGTACCTGTACCCTGGCCAGCTCGTAGTGCCGACCGTAATCCCCTCGATTTTTCTTTTTGGGGATTCATGAAAAATGATGTTTATTCTGTGGAAATACATAATGAAGAGCAAATATGGATAAGAATTATGGAATCTGCAGATAGATTCCGTAATAACCCAGGAATATTTCAAAGATGCCGTCAATCCTTAGGAAGAAGAATTGAAAAATGTATTCAAGTACAAGGACAACAATTTGAATATCTAAAAATTTAACGTTTTTTTTTAATAACTGCCCTTCATTGTTGCTATTAAAATTTAATTGTTGAAGTGTTTGTCATTGTTTTTGCAAATAAGTTGCTTTGGCGCTTTTGGATAATTTGCATGCATCGCATGCATTTTTCTCGTAAACCGTTTGTCCTAGCGACTTCAATAAGGTATGCCTTTCTGAAGCCGAAAAGATAGGAAAACACATTTTTCCAGTCGAAAATGACATACAGTGTAAGGCAAAAAGTTAGGACCGATTCAAACAATATGGAAACATGTATGTGGCGCCCTCTATCAGTAATAAAAGAACTAAAGTCATATTTGAATTCGGCGTGATAAAAGCCCCTGTATACAAAATTTCGTCCGCTTATTACATCATTGTAAAAAGATATTAAAAAAAAAAAAAATAATAATTAAACTTCAACACATCTTTTAAACGAAGGCGTTGCGGACCTAAGTTCATGGAAACTTTTTTTCTTATTTTAGTGTCTTCTATCGCGTGGCACTATGCATGGCACTTTTTCTATGTCACCTATATATATATATATATATATATATATATATATATATATATATATATATATATATATATATATATATAGGGTGCGTCAAGTACGATATATCCATCATTAAAGGAGATATCAAAAAGTTATTTACAAAAATCTTCGTATTTACAGGGTGTTACATATTACCAGGGTGAACCGAACATGTTTTTTTTAATGGTACATGCTATATATTATTTCAAATTTAAATTAAGCTCATCTCCCAATACTTCCAATATAGGGTTTCATTACGTTATGCAGGGTATTTCAAAAGTTATGGTCAATTGTACACGAAAATCATTCCCATTTCAACGTCCTGTATACCCTAGACAGCACAACCTAACAATAATTTCTTACATGCTTATCTTTTTGACATTGATACGGTGTTACGAGAAAGTCCTATTTCTTTATTATTGCACCAATTGAATATAGAGCGAGCCAAAACCGGAACACATGATTTTTTCAATTTTTCAAATGAATCACCCTGTATTTTATTTTAAAAGTGAAAATACACTTTATGTTCTTTCATTTTTATTAAGCACTCCCTAGTTAATTTCTGAGATATTTTCAATTTAATAACAGAAAGAAATTTTTTTAAACATTGCTGTTATAACAAGTTAACCGTGAACAAATAAAAGTGTGACAAATTATTATAAAAAATTCAGAAAACATGGGTTATTAGTACAAAATTCTTATAAAATTTATTAATTTGATAATAATTATCAAAACGTCCACCAAAACATCAATACAATATTGCAGCCGATCTTCAAATTATCGACTGACATTTCTTAACATTTCTACATTAATGCTCTGGAATGCTTCTAGTATTCTATTCTTCGTATCATCTTGTCTGGTTGGAGGTTTTTGATACACACGGTTTTTCACATAACCCCACTGGAAGAAGTCTGGCCATGCAATGGGTCCTCCTCTTCCTACCCATCTTCCAGGAAAGTGGGTATTAAGATGATTATGAATTAATCTAGTGTGATGTACGGGAGCTACTTCTTTATTATTGCACCAATTGAATATAAGGCGAGCCAAAACTCGAACACATGATTTTGTCAATTTTTTCAAATGAATCACCCTGTATTTTATTTTAAAAAGTGAAAATACACTTTATGTTCTTTCATTTTTATTAAGCACTCCCTACAACTAAAATCGTTAATTTCTGAGATATTTTCGGGGATAATATAACCAGTGCTATGATTATCATCGGTGATAGCTCGAGTTAAAACCGATGAAAATTGAACGAGAAATCGATTATTAGTCATAACACGTGTTATATTTATTAAGAGAATATAATGAACGTTAATAGAAAATATATTTTTTAAAATAAAATACTTATCTTTTTTGGGATTTTTTAATGGTGTACTTTAAATTATACAATCTAAACGTTTCGATAACACTTACAGTTATCTTCGTCAGTAGTAATGTTTGTTAAAAATTGTTAAAGATGTAGTAAACAATTTTGTCAAATTTGAAAAATTCAAACATAAACATAAGCCTGCTATTAATATAACAGTTTGAGAAACGTATAAGCCAACTATAAAATTGTAGTAAAGAATAACTAGGACATTAAAATTAAATATTGTTAAACTGCCTCAAAGATGACAAACCAGAACACTCTCTACGACGAAAGCTAACAATGAAATTTGCCAGCCAAAAAACACATTTAACAAAATTTAATCGAGTTATGATGTAAGTGTAAAGTTGTGAAAAACTTCAATTTTAAAATGATAGAAGCATTCATAAATCCAAACATTACATCAAAAATAACCCAGTTAAATCTAACAAAGAGATATCTTGATCAATAATTGGAAGTGTTATTAACAATGAAAAGCACAATGCAGAACGTTCTTTGTAATTTTTAATTTCAATTTAATTTCAACTACTTATGTTAAATTATAGTGCTGTGGAAATTTAACATATAATTGGTAAAGCATTTGCTTCAAGGTCTAGGAAAAACACAGCAAAAACCTAGACATACCAAAAGTTGAAAACAAATTAAAATCAAGGCGTATCATTATGCTCTTTTTTAATTATAAGATGCCAAAACCTATTTAAACGGAGATTTTCTTCTTGTCTATTAAAATTATTCGGGTGTTTATATATTTCAATAGCTTCACGTTGCAAACGAACATAATAATGGGTTTGCCTTGACAATATTTTCATATTGTCAAATTGAATGTCATGATTTAGATTATTCAGGGCATGGTCAGCCACAGCAGACCTCTCTGGTTGACCCAATCTACAAAATCTCATATGTTCTTTGCGTCTTGTATCAAAGCTACGTTTTGTGGTCCCGATGTATACTTTTCCACATGAACAAGATAACTTATACACTCCGGAAGATGATAAAGGGTTTGACACATCTTTAGGTGATCTTAAATGTTCTTTAATTTTTCTTGTAGGTTTAAAAATAGTCCTAATGCCATATTTGATTAGGATTTTTCAATTCTATTTGTAACATTAGCTATAAAAGGAAGAAAAGCAGTACCAACATTAAGAACTGGTTTTTCTTTAAGGTTACGCCTAGAAGGTGTAATAACATTATTAATATCTGTAAGTGAATATCCATTATCTTGTAAGGATTTTCTTAAATATTTATATTCATCATTCAAAATTCAGGGTCACAAATTCGATTTGCTCGATCTACTAAAGATTTAATCACACTAATTTTTGACGTGGATGGTGGTTGGATAATTTATGAAGGTATCTATCAGTGTGTGTCGGCTTTCTGTAAACCTTAAAAGATAGTGAATTATTATTTTTAGATATTAATATGTCAAGAAATGGTAAACTTCCATTAGTTTCTTTTTCCATGGTAAACTGAATACTAGGATGTATACCATTTATAAAAACCAAAAACTCATGCAGTGCTTCTTCTCCATGTCTCCAAATAACAAATGTGTCATCTACATATCTATACCAAACTGAAGGTTTTTTAGGTGTATTTTGTAACGTTAATGTTTCAAATTTTTCCATATAAAAATTAGCTATAACAGGACTAAGGGGACTACCCATTGGAGAAGAAGCACTGCATGAGTTTTTGGTTTTTATAAATGGTATACATCCTAGTATTCAGTTTACCATGGAAAAGAAACTAATGGAAGTTTACCATTTCTTGACATATTAATATCTAAAATAATAATTCACTATCTTTTAAGGTTTACAGAAAGCCGACACACACTGATAGATACCTTCATAAATTATCCAACCACCATCCACATCAAAAATTAGTGTGATTAAATCTTTAGTAGATCGAGCAAATCGAATTTGTGACCCTGAATTTTGAATGATGAATATAAATATTTAAGAAAATCCTTACAAGATAATGGATATTCACTTACAGATATTAATAATGTTATTACACCTTCTAGGCGTAACCTTAAAGAAAACCAGTTCTTAATGTTGGTACTGCTTTTCTTCCTTTTATAGCTAATGTTACAAATAGAATTGAAAAATCCTAATCAAATATGGCATTAGGACTATTTTTAAACCTACAAGAAAAATTAAAGAACATTTAAGATCACCTAAAGATGTGTCAAACCCTTTATCATCTTCCGGAGTGTATAAGTTATCTTGTTCATGTGGAAAAGTATACATCGGGACCACAAACGTAGCTTTGATACAAGACGCAAAGAACATATGAGATTTTGTAGATTGGGTCAACCAGAGAGGTCTGCTGTGGCTGACCATGCCCTGAATAATCTAAATCATGAATTCAATTTGACAATATGAAAATATTGTCAAGGCAAACCCATTATTATGTTCGTTTGCAACGTGAAGCTATTGAAATATATAAACACCGAATAATTTTAATAGACAAGAAGAAAATCTCCGTTTAAATAGGTTTTGGCATCTTATAATTAAAAAGAGCATAATGATACGCCTTGATTTTAATTTGTTTTCAACTTTTGGTATGTCTAGGTTTTTGCTGTGTTTTCCTAGACCTTGAAGCAAATGCTTTACCAATTATATGTTAAATTTCCACAGCACTATAATCTAACATAAGTAGTTGAAATTAAATTGAAATTAAAAATTACAAAGAACGTTCTGCATTGTGCTTTTCATTGTTAATAACACTTCCAATTATTGATAAAGATATCTCTTTGTTAGATTTAACTGGGTTATTTTTGATGTAATGTTTGGATTTGTGAATGCTTCTATCATTTTAAAATTGAAGTTTTTCACAACTTTACACTTACATCATAACTCGATTAAATTTTGTTAAATGTGTTTTTAGCTGGCAAATTTCATTGTTAGCTTTCGTCGTAGAGAGTGTTCTGGTTTGTCATCTTTGAGGCAGTTTAACAATATTTAATTTTAATGTCCTAGTTATTCTTTACTACAATTTTATAGTTGGCTTATACGTTTCTCAAACTGTTATATTAATAGCAGGCTTATGTTTATGTTTGAATTTTTCAAATTTGACAAAATTGTTTACTACATCTTTAACAATTTTTAACAAACATTACTACTGACGAAGATAACTGTAAGTGTTATCGAAACGTTTAGATTGTATAATTTAAAGTACACCATTAAAAAATCCCAAAAAAGATAAGTATTTTATTATGAGTGTTAATGGTGAAAGTTTACATTTTCATATATTTTTTAAAGTTTACAATTTTAAACGATCTGTCACATTGATAGTAAATGTTACAGTTGCAAAATAATCAATACAATTATTTATTTCTTTGAAACTTTTTGTCACTTTGACAGTAGATTAGTTTATTCATTAAAATCATATGACAGTCAACATGCGGTGATAAAATTGTCACCGATTTGATCGCCTATTTTGCGATTTTATTTTTATATTTTAACCAATGAAAGTAATCAAAAATGTACCATGTGACATGTGAATTATACTTTCAGTTTAACAACAGAAAGTTACCCGTGAACAAATGACAAGATAGATATTATTCCGTAATAATTAGTAGCTTAAATGAACTTTCCTGTTGAGGAATTAAGAGACATTATGTGGGTACCGGGAGAATATATGAAAAATTGTTGATTAGCCCAAAGAATTTACAAAGAGAGGTATCCCGCACGAAGACAACCCGATAAAATAACGTTGGAAAGGTTAGTAGAACGTTTTAATCGTACGGGTTCAGTTGTTTATGAAAAAAAAGGAAAGGACAAAACCTGTACTTAACGAGCAAAATGAATTTAACGTGATGCTTGAAGTTACGCATAATCCGCATGTTAGTACACGTGAAATCTCGGGTCAGCATGATGTTAGTGACAGGTCCGTCCGAAGAATACTGCGTAAAAATAAGATGCATCCATACCATATCCTGTTGCATCAAGAGTTACTCGAAGACGACTATCCCAGAATGGTTGCTTTTTGTGAATGGGCTCAACAACAAATCCACAAACAGGCGGATTTCTTTGATTTTGTCCTCTTTGGAAACGAAGCCACGTTTCATTAAAATGACGCTAGAATAAATCATAATCATCTTAATACTCATGTTCATCGAAGATGAGTGGAAAGAGGACCATTGCATGGTCAGCTCGTTCAACAGAGCTAAGTAAAATTGACTTCTTCAAGTGGGGTTATGTGAAAAACCGTGTGCATCAAATACCTTCAACCAGACAAGATGATATGAAGAATAGAATACTAGAAGCATTCCAGAGTATTCATGTAGAAAGGTTAAGAAATGTCAGTCGAGAATTTGAAGATCAACTGTAATGCTGTATTTATGTTTTCGGTGGACATTTTGAACACTTATTTTGAAGCTAATTAAGTTTTAAGAGTATTGTCCTAATCACCGATGTTTTTGAATTTTTTTAATAATTAAAAAAAAATCATGACCTTGTCTAGTAATTCAACCCTTCAACTTTTTATTTACCTCACGCTTTTGTAAATTCCTTGTCTCTCTCACTTCCGTGTAATTTTCCATGTAGATTACAACTTGCCTAATTATACGACTTCTACGTGCTGTTACCAACCGCAACTAGTTAGAACGCCCTAGAACCTAGGCGAAGACATAAGCCTTTGTATTTTATGCGCAATTTTTTAAGATTTGAATGCCCAACAAGTGTAGCGCTGATAAACCTTTTTTCAAATGTTTATTGCTAAGTGTTAATACCGTAAATAAGTCTAATCTAATTTATACCTACCTTTATAAGTATAAATACAGTACATTTCCCAATGTCATCAAACTTCATTTGTTTTTCGTTTAAAAGCTCTTGTTCTGTTTGCTTTAAACTTGACTGAATTATTGATTGTTAAGAAAAGCTAGACTAATTTGATTTTCTGCAATTGAATAGCCACCTATTTGTGTTCGTTGATTAAGAATTCTCTAGTTTATCTAGCACTTGAGGAAAATAATACATGGAAAGTATTTTAAACAGTAGAAGTGTAGAAACTTAGTTTTAATAAAAAAAAAAAATTACTGTTCAAAATTGAATGTATTACTATTCTACAGAATCTGACCGTGCAACAATGTATGTGATTATAACTTAATTGTAAATCTTACATCTGGATTTTTCGGACTTAGACAATCTTTGTGACTGTGTAATGTACACTACTTTAGTTAATAATAGTTAACTTAGAAAATCGAGAAACTAATTACAATTTTTGTTATAGGTTAGTGCGAATTTCAAGTTGTGAAGATAACCATACGGTAGGTACGTATACCATACTCTCAAAGCGTGCTAACTGAAAATTATTAACTAATGAAGTGTTTGCATAAAGTTCTTGAATTTCTGTTTTTCTAGTCTCTAAGCGCTACAGAAATTTTCCAAAATCAATATTGAGATTTACTTTAAAGCTTACGAGTAATTCTGTAATTTTAATTAAATCGTTACGGTAAATCCTAACTAAATATTCCAAGAAACATGGGATATTGAATAATACTGACGGAACTAATTGTTTAATTGCAAAGACTAGCTCGATTAACGCCACACTTAGTAAATACTACAGAAATCTGCATTACTAACCATACTACCATTTTCCTCCTCACCCCTAGTATTAGTGGACACTGCATTAACGCCATTACTCTCATCCTCTAAATTCAACGTAGTGATCAATTAAAACGCTTTACAGCTTATGCAAAAGATTAGGTTAAAGGGAAAACATGTATATAAGCATGTTTACGCATATAACCATAAATTGAATTGATACTGTAGATAATTGCAATGAAAATCAGTGGAAAACGTATTAAAACCAAGTAATAAGGTTTACGTATATTTTATATAAATGATGTGTCTCGCTTTTGCTTCCCATTATTCGGCAGGTCACGTTTATCGTTAAAAACGGACTAACAACGACTAACCTTAAACTGAAATGGTGCTAGTGATGTTCTTTTTCTGATCAACGCGCGTTCAAAGCGTCTCATTATGCTACTTTTACCTACCTCCAATGTTTTGCTATATTCGCACTAGTGGAAAGAGTACATTAAAACTACTGTTATTGACTGAATTTCTAATCTGCATGAGCAAGTGAATTTTCATGCTGCGCTTGGCCACACTGACTACCTTAATTAACTCACCGTACTAAATTGAAATTTCTGCATCACAGCAAATTTTTGTTTATAAATTAATAATTAGACGTTTCATGTTTTATTGCCTGAATTTTGCTGTTTTCAGAGTGCATGTACCGGGTGTCCCAAATTCGTTGTAATTGCGGGGTATCTCGGTTGTTATAAAAGATAGAAACTTGCGGATGTCGCGAACCTTTGCTACTTTTTTATAAAACCTAAGATGGCGTAATCAGATTTTTTGTAACTGTTTTAGTTTGGGAGATACAGGGCGATTTTGAAAAGTGTGTCGTTTTGGACCCCCTCGATATCTCGGTTATCTTTAAAGATATCAAAAAGATTTAAACGCTATCTTGTACATTTTTTTACGCCAAGTTCAGTGGCGTGCTTAATGTTTTTAAGATATGGGCCAAACATACAATTTTTTAAATGGGACACCCTGTATTTTTTAAGCTCAATAAATCCCATTTTGTTTTCTCATTTCAGTGATATATATCACTTGCCACTTTTTTTATTAACCATATTGATCGTAAACATTTTAAAATATAACGACATATGGTTCTTAACTAAAGAAATTAAACCAAACAACTTAAACTTAATTATTAAACTTAAATATTAAAAACAACACTATATTCTAAATTGTTCAAAATGGTTCCCATTTTCTTCTACACATTTTTGGCAAACCTTAAATATTCTATTTAAAGCACTTAGTATATATAAGGGTTTATTTTGTAAATTCCTAAGGGTCTCGTGTGTAGCATTTTGTAATTGAACGAGGGTATCATACCTCCTTGAATAAATTTCGTTTTGAATATGCCCCCATAAAAAAAAGTCTAAAATGGACAAGTCCGGTGACCTTGGAGGCCAATTTACAGGGCCACGTGTGCCTATCCACCGATTGGGAAAATGCTCATCTAGAAATGGTCTAATAATATGTGCATTATGTGCGGGGGCCCCATCCTGCTGAAAATAAACTTGATTCCTGTGGGCTAGTGGAACGTCTTCATGTAATTCGGGCAACATATTTTCTAAAATTTGCTGGTAGCGAATAGATGTCAAACCTCCGTCAAAAAACTGATACCTTATTTTTGTTCCAAAAACAAAGCACTCAACAGAGAACCCAAAACGACCTTGTTGTTGCTGTTGAAAAATTAAGTAATTGTTTTCTTTTGACCAATATCTTGAGTTGTGTCGATTAAAAATTCCTGCACTTGTTATGTGCGCCTCATCAGACCAAATTACTTGTCTTGGAAAATTAACATTTTCGCGACACATTTGTAGGAACCAGTTGCAGAAATTCATGCGGCGTTCAAAATCGCTTGGAAGCAGTTGTTGGACTACATGATCTTTATAAGTAACAAAACTATGTTTTCTTAATATACGCTTTGCATTAGTTTTTGATACCCCAACACTATCTTCGATTTTCCTGCAGGAAGTTCGAGGATTTACGGATACATGTGCCAAAACGTTAATTTCCTCATTTTCTTGATTTTCTTTTAAACTATACTTATGTTGTCTGGGTTTTATAAATGAACCAAAATTTAATAAATTATATGTAATTCGTAAAAAAATTGCCTTGCTTGGCTGCCTTCTCTCAGGAAATCTAAAAGTATGATTATTTAATATTGGTGTTATAATATTTACTTTATAACAATCTTACCGATTAAAATATAATTCGAAAGCCTCTTCTGAATTTTCATTACATGCTATATAACATTTAAGCATATCATACTTTTCATAATATTCAAATGGTTGATTATATGCCATAGCAAAATAAATTAATAAAACGTTAGAGATAATAAATATGTAATTATTTAATAATGACATATATACACTATGATAGGTATACTAGATTTAACTATCTTTTAATTCGATTGGCATAGCCACCTATTTTTTTCTTAGGAATTGATCAACACCTCCAAATTATAAACAACCAGCAAAACCTAGCTTAGGTATATAAGTAAAGGGCAAGTAAGATACACATGATTTTATTACTTTATTTATTTAAATCTAATATACAAAATACAAATACATATAATAATAACCTGTATAATTATTATTGTTACGTTTTTTTCACTACTAATACCTAATAATTAAACAGAAATAAAAGTCAATACATTAATTATTACTAAATTATATTACTAAGTGCTGGATCAATATATGACTTTTACAGAATTGCAATACAATTTATTAAACTTAAAATATATACAGGGTGTTTCATTTAAGAATCATATGTCGTTATATTTTAAAATGTTTAAAAAAATATGTTTAAAAAAATGAAAAGTGGCAAGTGACATATATCACTGAAATGAGAAAAAAAAATGGGATTTATTGAGTTTAAAAAATACAAGGTGTCCCATTTAAAAAATTATAAGTTTGGCCCATATCTTAAAAACGGTACCCCCGAAAAAAAAATTAAGCACGCCACTGAACTTGGCATAAAAAAATGTATAAGATAGCGTTTAAATCTGTTTGATATCTTTAAAGATAACCGAGATATCGAGGGGGTCCAAAACGACACACTTTTCAAAATCGCCCTGTATCTCCCAAACTAAAACAGTTACAAAAAATCTGATTACGCCATCTTAAGTTTTATAAAAAAGTAGCAAAGGTTCGGGACAACCGCAGGTTTCTATCTTTTATAACAACCGAGATACCCCGCAATTACAACGAATTTGGGACACCCGGTACATTATGAGGAAACATGAATATACTGCTCACCATGTAATTCGAATAACGAACTTCATTTAAATATTAGTTGGGTTGATCAGCCCATTTTCACAATTTTTGCTTTTATAGAGCGACGTTTCGGAAGCGAACTCTGCTTTCGTCATCAGGATTAGTCCTAAAAAGGACTGCTTTCGCACTTGAATCGATTTCATGCTACGATTTTTTCCCAAGTACTACTCTCAGTTTCGAACTTTGGTACCTTACAAGTCTGATAACTTTACCGCTGAGCTACTTAGTGGCTAGTGCGATGTAGCACTAATTTTAGAAAGGTAAAATTAATTGTAAGTTATATCTCAGTTTAAGCTGCTGTTAATTTCAAACGTTTACTTAATATTATACTAATTAAAGGTTAGTCTTTCGTTTTATACGGATATAGGTTTACTTAACCCTATGATGGTAACATCCGACTTACAGACGATGTCGAATTGACACGATTCGACTCACGAACATTCCTGACCAAGTATGTCCTGGATTGGGGTCAGTCTCTTATTAACTAACATAGCAGCAGGTTGTTCTAACGAAAGTTCAATGTCGTACGTCTGTGAGGAAGGTCTTACTAAAAACATTACATTTGATCCCGTGTGTCAATCGGATATTACCAGAAATGTGAAATTCTGATCCGTCCCCAAATCGGTTGTTAGAGCAAACACGTGTTGCAAATAAAAAACCGTGCTAGAGAAATAGTTGGGGGAGACTGGTGACGGTTTGGACACTTTTTGGGTTTTATTTATTATTTTTTTCTAAATATTTTCCCTTTTTGGTTTTTAAGCTAATGTTTAGAGTGGTTCTTCAGGTTTATTTACTCATAATATAAACTTTCCTAGAGCAATTTTTTTTTAGAAAAAGCCAAAATTGGAGGCACTACACCAGTCCAAACTATCCCCATGCATGGGGATACTTTGGACTGCACCTGAGGATGGTATGGACATGCAGTTAAGGCCAGACAAACAGTCATTAAGTGACGGAAAACTTTCTAATTCATGTATTTTCTAAAATAAAAGCAGAAAAGTAGATCTATCAATATAAGCCACTGCAGGCAGAATCCCGATAGGTCAGTATTGAAATACAGAATGTCTCTGAATTTGGAACGTGTGTCTCCTATTGCTTTCGGCAGGATTATAATTACTTGTAAAAAATGCACGAATGAAGTTTCTTCGGCTGTAGGTTGAAAGCGATTAGACGGAAGTAGTCGCTTGTAGAACTTTACTTCAAGTCCGTCTCGCAACTTCCACTTTTGCACAAAATTCATCGCAAACTTGCTTGTTTTACGGAACTTTTGCAATTACGAAGTCACCTGCAAGAGCATCATTGCTTTTAAGGCATACGCCACTCTATTCGTCCTTTTCCCATTCATAAGGAAAATCCTTCATGATGACTTCTCCCATATCTTCATCTTCTTTTTTCAAATACTTTCTTCTTCACGACCTTGCATTTCTTTGCTATCTTCATTCTCTCCTGTTCTTCTAGTTCATCCTTTTCTGGTGTATCTGTGGCGATCATACTCTTCCCACGTTTTCGGGCATCCTTAGCTAATTTCCTTGGCTTAGCTTTTGGGTACGGGTTCAATTGTTCTGGAGAAACAAAAATCACGCTGATGTGACAGAAATTGAGATAGAAAACCGATGAATCGATGTAGGATCTAGTGTATGGTCCTCTGCAGAACAGCGAATTGAGATGGGAGTATCCACAGTAGCAGTGTCTCTGCTTGCTTCTTCAGATGCTGATTCGACAGATTCCGAAGAAGTACTGAGCACAAGAAGAACCGAAGAAGGATACAGACGATATGAGACCGCAGAGCAGAAAACCGTGATTTTGAAAAATGTTTCTATCAATTGGCGCGATACCACATTTCAAAAAACCTGATTTCACGTTTTTAGGAGTTGCAGCCCGATCTCTTTGGAGTATAGCCCAGGAAGTGCGTAGATTGATAGATTTTCATTGGGATGGGCCAAATTCCATGAGTGTACTGCTTCACTGTAGTATATCTAGGAGTTGTAAGTGGTTGGAACTGTAAGGCGGAAGTGTAAAAATTGTGCTCCATTGTCTCGGCAGAAATTAATACCTTCTAGACTAAGGTGAGGTTCGTAATAATCCATCAGCAGCAACACAAGTTGCCAGAATCTGTCCAGTTCTAAAATCACGTGATACATCTGATATATCGAACTATAGACTCATAAGCATTCTTACATCTTTTTCTAAGGTGTTTGAAAAAATTCTGTTCCACTTGATTTACAAATCAGTTAACTTATATATATATATATATATATATATATATATATATATATATATATATATATATATATATATGAAAGTAGACTTGCTTATTTTCCTCCCAGGCATTTTTTCTATTTTCAGTGACGACTTATGACGTTCAAGGTTGTTTATAAATCTAAGGTCCTCTTTGACAGAGGTGTTTTCGATAAGGCAGATCTTGTATGTAAAAGATTTTAATTACTAAACCTTACGTAATGTATTTATTCACTTATACCACACTTGTATGTACGTAAATACTATCGAAAGTTTACTTTACTATCTTGATCTAAAATCAAGGCAGTATTTTTTGAATTACATTTTTTTAAGGTCAATCAAACAGGAATCTTAAATTGTTTTACTACAGATGGGATTTTTGTAAAATTTAACCTGAATCAATAACTGTAATTTTAATCGAAACATCGATTTTACAATATGGAAGCAAGATCAAATACTTAGTGATTTAGAATTGAAATGAGATGTAATTAAAATAGTTGTTTATAAAATTCAATCTAATTACATGACTTAAAACATTGTATATGTATTTCAAACACGGCACACCTTTTTACGTAATTAGATAATTAGTGAGTTTTACCCAGACACGTTAGGGTGAGATTGTTATTGTGGTTACATAACCGGGGAGCCCGGAAAATATTGGAAGTAAAGGGCGACTTGTTTGTATTTTTTGCGTGATTAGGTTCTTCCCCAACACGTTAGAACTAGTAAAACACAGAATTAAATGTACTGTGAGTACATAGGCAACAGAAAACCAACAGTTATTCACTCGTGTGTCAATCTCCCGAGAAGTTATTTCAATACAGCATTGGTAAGTGATTGTTTCTGACTTTAGATCTTATTTTACTTATTTGCTTTATTTAATTTCCTGTACAGGTTTTAATGTTATGCTATAAATACAGATATGTATTTATCTGCTTTAAATTCATCAACATGCTTTAAACCGTCCAAAAACATTAAGGATATGGAGTCGGATACAGGATACTCAATCTGGTGTCATATCGTCAAAGTATGGCGAAAAGGTCGTTGTGGAACTGGAGGAGTTTAAATGCGTCTTCCCTGACCGTTTCCACAAGTATTTCAAAGCCGAGGGCCAACGTATACATCAATTTAATGAACAGTTTCAATACGATCTTTATGACCAGTTGGCAAAAGTACTAATTTAATATTCATTCAGAAAAATTATTTTATAATTGTTATGTTATGTAGTGATGAGATTTACTTAATAAATAAAACCATTATTGACTGGTATATAAAACATATTTTTATTATCGATGCTCTAACTCTATTCCCGCCTTAATGATTGCAGGCCCCTGCATGTACTTTTAAAAATATATCGCTAGATGGAGCCATGATAAATCTCTATTACAGAAAACATTAAGGTCTAAAGGCTAGATACTATATGTTTTACGAGATAGTACGAGGGTCCCCTTATTAGAACCCTAACACAAGTTCCTATACCTGTCTTACGAGTTAACATTAGGGCCCCCTTATTAGAATACTAATTCCGTCCAAGGGGGCCACGACAAGGGGGCGTAGACCCTAACACAAGTTCCGAAGAACTATGTCAGAATGACCTTAATCAACAAGGTGGCTACCAGATGGACGCCAAGGTGGCCGACAAGATGGTCGGCGGTCACTGACACCCTTAGTCCCGCCCATTCCCACCCACTCCTTGAAGGCGTGACCTATGACATTACAAAAAGTGGCGGGAGGATGCTGCTCCTTTCTACTTTTATATTTACCTGTCTCTGTCATGCTAAGCTTAATAATATCTGCAATTACACTTTACAGTCGGATATTCATTTACACAATACTCGTTTTATAAATAACATTTGTGTTCCATACTTTAGTTTATCTAAAGCTCAGGACGGTTCTGAGTTTTGGATAAAAAAGTTTTGCAATGCTATTCCCCAAACATTGAGATCTTTTGCTTACAATACTTTCAGAGCAAAAGTTAAAGTTTTCTTGTTAATAACGTGTTTTATTCTTATGACGAATTTCTTTACTTTGATCTAGATTTAATGCAAACGTAAGTAGAAGAAAATTTAATATTATTATTATTATTTTCATAGTGTTAGATAGATATATAAGCATTTAATTGGGTCATTATATGTATTCCTATATTTTGAAGGGCGTAAATTCTTGGAAGAAATATTAAACAACCAGCGTAAAGGTTGGCCTGGTCAGTTATTATCATCTTAATCTCTGGATGTTTGTAAATTAGTCTTAAAATTGCTTAAAACGCTTTATAGTTGCAAGCCCTCTTCATCTTTTTCTTCGACGACATTCTTAGTAGAATTGGAAATCTCATCAATAACATAGAAGTAAGAAGTGATTCAAGGTTGATTATATCCGTTACTCATATTCTGGATCAGTCTTTTGCGTTTAGCCCTTTCTGATCTTTGATATTTGGGAGTTGGCCACTTAATTAAAGTTGTTGATGAAGAATGAATGATGTTTGAGTCATTAGAGGACACCGAATGGGACTTTTTAGGAGTAATTAAGTTTTGATTACTCTGAATATCTTTTCCTTGATATTCACCCGCGTTACAACTATTCTTAAAATGATTTCCAGATATATTTAAGAACTCGCTCGAGGATATATTGATATAAGTAGAGTGAGGATTTTATGCAAAATGCATATCGCTTATTTTTTATAGTTGAAGAATATCGTTTTGTTTTTAGACGAATTGCACTAAATGCAATCATTTGACATTAATTAATTTTTGCATATTTCGCCAAATACTGCATATATTGCAATGTTATGCATATTTTGCATTTTTATTCATAATTAACATATATTTCGCATTTTTTCTATATCTTCCAAATTGCATTATTCTAACTTATTTTAAATTTTGTTATTGTGTCTAACTAAGAAATGTATTTTTATATGAATAAGACAGGTTTAAAGAAAGATTATTACCTGCAGTTAAGTGCTACGTCAATACTTCCGGATTATGAAGTTTCAATGGCGCTATTTCGTAGTATTTGAAAATTCTAATGGTACCTAAGTAGATAGTTAAAGCATTGATTGAGGGAATTCCCGCAATCAAGGGTTAAAGTTATTTGGACTTTTCCAAGGTAAGTGTTTAGTTAGCTAATTCTTCTTGAAAATAATTTGAGAGTAACGGACAAAATGCAAAATTTTAAACATTCTTTGGGCGAAGACGTAACTGAATGGTACGGCTTTGTTAAGTGAACTTCAAGATGCCGAAAGTTAAAAATAGTTTAGTTCAAGTATGGATAAAAAATATATCCGAGCTACGTCGGATGATGAAAAAGTGTTTTGCATAGCCTGTGGAAAAATAGTAAGTACCATTACATATTTTTAATTGATTTCGGAAATTAAACCCTTATTAATTGATGTAGGTTATTGAATTCACCGTTTTATCAGTTTTTAAACGCAATTAGATACTTATTTTTAAAATTAATTATTCCTTAGATCATGTGCGAAAGGAAATCTCAAGTTACACAGCACATTGAAACCTCTCTTCATAAAAGAAAATTAGAAACGTTTAAGAAAACAAAAGTTTGTCAGACACCTTTGCGTCAGTTGTTGTTTCAAGAAACGGCCAAAAGAAATGCACAAGAGGAATTTAATTTTGAATTGTGTAGTGCACATGTTAAAGCCAATATTCCATTAAAGAAATTGCAAAATCCTAGTTTTAGGTCATTTTTAGAAAAAATTAGTAAAAAGCAAGTGCCAGATGAAAGCACGCTTCGAAAAAGATATATTAATGATTTATATCTTGAAACTATGGGGCATATAAAGAAAATTACAAAAAACAAATATCTTTATTTTGTAGTAGATGAAACTACGGATTGTTGCGGGCGATATGTTGCAAATTTAATGATTGGTTATTTAAGTGAGGCGCAGTCTAGTATATCATATTTAATCCCTTCCAAAGTTCTTGAGAAAACCAATCATGCAACAATAGTTCGCTTTATAAACGAAGCTTTCATGCAATTTTTTATTTCTGATATTGTTGCAACAGATAAAATAGTTTTAATGCTGTCTGATGCAGCACCGTATATGGTAAAATCTGGACAGCAATTAAAATTATTTTATAAAAATTTAATACATGTAACATGTCTCGCACATGGTATTAATAGAGTAGCAGAAACAATTCGTAATCAATTTCCATTAGTAAATAGTTTAATAAGTAGTATAAAGAAAGTGTTTTTAAAAGATCCGTTACGAATTCAATTGTACAAAGAAAAGTTACCTAATATTCCTCTACCACCAGAGCCTGTGATTACGCTTTGGGGTACTTGGTTAAATACAGTTTTTTTTATGCAGATCATTTGGAAAAAATAAAGGAGTTAGTTTTAGAAATTTCTGATAATTCAAGTACTTACGTTCAAAAAGCTCAATCCATTTTAAAGAAAACACAATTGCGCAATGAGCTGGCATTTATAAAAGCAAATTACTATTTTATAAGTTCAACCATTGCTAAATTAGAAACGGAAGCATTGTCATTAAATGAATCTATGCAAATAATTAATAAATTTCAACAGCTGATTTCTGCTGTTTCAGGAAATATTGGTAAAACTATTTCTAATAAATTAAATGAAATTTTACAAAAAAAACAGTGGATATCAGTTGTTACTAAAAGTTAATAATAAAGTTCTGAAACTTGAGGAAAATTCCGATGATCTTGTTATAAATTTAGATTTGGCCATATTAGCCGCATTAAAATATGCACCCATAACTTCTGTGGATGTAGAAAGAAGTTTTTCTTTGTACAAAAACATACTATCGGACAGACGCCAAAATTTTCTGCCCGAAAACTTGGAAAAATATTTAGTTATAAATTGTTTTGCAAATAGTAATGAGAGGGTGTAATCTTTATAAATCTATAGCGTATAAGTAAATATGTAATTTTTAAATAACACAATTTTAAAATAATGTTAAAATAATAATTGCTTTGTAAGTAGTAATGACAGGGTGCAGTTTTTATAAATGTATAGTGTATAAGTAAATATGTAGTTTTTAAATAACACATAATTTTGAATGTTAAAATAATAAGTTTGTATGCAATTTATCTTTTTCCTATTAAAAAATTACAAGCATATATACTTTTTTTATATATTAATGTTATAATTTGGAATTAACACAGGTAAATAGAAGATTCAATATTTATGCATATTTTGCATATTTGGAATTAATAATGCACTTTTGATGCATATTTTAAGGTTTTTAAGTGCATATATATGCACATATTTCGGCATTTTATAGTGCATAAAATCCGCTCTCTAGTTATAAGTCTCGTAACGAGTTTCATAACCTTCTTGAATTATTCTGTTGGATAAAACATTTATTTTGGATTCATTTACGTTTTAATAGGTGAGGTTAGCACTGCGATTCTTCGATAATAGGTGACGTAAGAATGACAGTCTCCGTATATATGACTTCCTTCAATGGAGTTGTTTTAAAAAGCTGGTTAACAGGTTTTCAACACTTGGCCTTTAACCAATTTTTCACTGTAGTTGAAGAATTCAGCCATTAGAAATAACCCATAGTAGGATTCATGTTCGCCTCTGTCAATTACCAATAGCGCTGTTTCTCGCATGAAGTGTTCTATATCAAGGACATCTTGGTCGCAAATATTTCCAAGCACCAATGGGTTAATAATACCAATCGAACGTTTTTTATTACTTATAAAATAACAGTATCAAAAGCATTTGTCACCTCAACCAGAATACCTTCCATGTCGACCGTTAACTGGGATAATCCCCATTCTTGAATAGCAAAAGTGAAATTCCACTTAAGAAAAGGAATTGAAATTCAGTCAAAGATACGTTAAAGAATAATTGTGCGGCAATGTTAGGTTATGTAGGTCACTATATTTGTACGTAAAACAAAAACCTCAACAAGATACAAATACAACGTTCAATACAGAAATAATACTGTATAAGATCACCAATAATAACAGCAAATTCTAATTCAATTCGTTATACTGCCGGTAGGTGGAGTAGAAAAAATAAAAAAATTTTACGCCCAATCGCCACATATGAACATATGATCGACCAGCTGATTTAAATCACCGTAAATCATTGGTAATTTATCACAAATCTTCTTAAATCCTCCTAAATCGTAAGCAACCATAGTAAATTCTCGCAAATCTATGGGAAATCACAGTAATACTTTCAGGATGTATACAATACATCACCAGATACTTATCCCTCAGTTAATTATACAATTTTATTTACAAAATCAATCACATTTAAATAAACACACCATTCAAGTGGTGAAAGTTCGTACTATTTATTTGGTCTTGACCTTTGACCATATTAACTAATGTATATTCTCTAGAAACGCAATTAATACTTTTCGTTTGTTTTCTTTTAACCTGCCAGGATAAGAGTATCAGCATTGATTTTCGATAGTTCTTATGGATCTATTTCGGGGTTTTTAAGTTAACTTCTGGTTTCGAATACATTGTAATTGTATAGTATAATTCTATGTTAGTAAAGTAAGATTCACCTTGATGCTTTTGATTTTGCTGCATTTAAGTATTTTTAGAAGTAATTGTCGTTGGGTTGATAAGTGCAAACATGTTACACCATCTAATCGCACTAGAGGTCGTGAAAGCTTACCATCGGAAGGGGGTTCTCAAAATCTCAAGATTTACAATACAGATGGCCGAGTTCGATATAAGAAGTGAAATCGCTAAAACTTAAATTCAAACACCGTACACTTACCATAAAACATGCAACGTGCAAACACCGTCAGTCGACTCATTCGTATCGACTAAAATGTTCTGTAGTTGATTGAAATATACCTTTGTATTGACAATTAATGATTTATATTTAATGTTTTATTTGATACCTGTTTCAGAAGTACTGCGTTCTTAATTTTCTATAGTTGCTGTATTGAAAAATAGTTTTTGAAAGTTTAAAATTGATATAGTAGTGGCACCTGGGGATTTCTCCGGTTTTCTTGTCAATTTCAAAACCGTGTACTTAAAGATATTTGATACGTCCGCTGAACTTTTTCCAGAAAACTGTATTACTTCATGCATACATTTTTTACAAATTCGGTTACAATGATTCCGGAAAAACGTTCTTTAGTTTTATATTTGTGGGTCGCCATTTTAATTGAAAGTAAATTGATTCTTGAAAAATTTTTTACATTTGCCTATCAGTGCCATCGGCACTTTCTGTGATAGAAAATTTAATTGAAGTAATTTCTTATATTGTACTGTACATACTTGAATAAGAATTACTATTCGCTTAGTACAGCGGATCTATGTAAAAACATTGCTTTCAGTAATGGGTAAGATCGTTTCTTTTTCTTTAAATTTCTGGTAATCATTCAATTTTTTTTCACTCGAAATATGCTAATTAAGACCAATCGCTATTCCCAAGGCGAATAGTTAAACCCATTCGTCAGTACACCATTTCAAGCTCGCCTAAAACCTCAAAAGGTAAAGAAAATGGTTATGATTAGTTCGCACTTACTTATATTATTTTATTGTAGCTTTTTCTTCTTCGTGTTGGATACAAGGTTCTTCATGTGTCTGTAATTAAAAGCTTCCTCGTCTGTTGTGTTTTTGCCTGTCAGAAATTGCTGTGGTACCGATATATCTCTTCTACTGGATCGTTGTGGGGGTGGTCGTCATGGTGAGGACAGTCCGAGCCCGTACGTTCGCAAGTGGAAGGCTTACTGCAAATCGTGCAATCTGTGTTCGTCCAGACGTACCGTACGAGGTATCAATTGTAATTCCTCAGCAAACAGGTCAGAACATTCCATTATAGTATGCGATACTATTATGTAAACACTAAATGGTACTATAATCTTTTCTGTGTTGTGAACTGCTCTCTGCGGGGTCGATACAACTTGTACAAACTAAATGGGTGTGTCAATTAATGAGATCCATAAAGTTTTAATGTAATAATTACCTTTTTTTGGAAAAATGTCGTCTACAGTTTTCGTTAGTTTGCTTAACGATCATATTCTGTAAATCACTCTAAGGCCACTATCTTTAAATATATATGGAAATTAGAGATAACGTTAATAAGTTTGTGGAGTTGCAGTTATAAAACTTGGAACTACTGGACGATTTACTCTGCCAAACAAACGGTTACGTTAACGTTCGACGTACATTATCTTGATTTGGTTAATTACTAACTGCGTGTGCTGCTGTAGTGACGTTTTTTTTTGTTTGCGCAGTAGCATTTTATGTTCTACGTTGTGTAATAGAATATATGTATTGTAAATTTTTGTTTAAATTGGTATTTTAGTTTTAAGATTCGTTTATACGATCGATGACCGCGTTCAGTGGATAAATAACATTATATTAATCGTCTGGTTTGTTGATATTTAAATTGTTGCTAAGGTTGATTTGTCACTGAATAACTCTTTACCGAATATATCCTTTTTAGGTTTGATTGTTGGGGATAACATTGTAAAATAGCGGCAAGTTTCGACTTTTGAATAGATCTTTAGCCTATTGGTAACCTTGAAAGATCTTTCAACATCCCGAAAGTTCAATTAAAAACTCATAAAAGTTAACCTTTTCTGTCGGGAACATCATTTTTGTTTGTAAACTTGCCTTTGTCTCATACTAATCACACTTTGTTATATTTAATTGTGATCGATATATGTATGTATAATATATATATATATATATATATATATATATATATATATATATATATATATCTCTAGTGAGAATTTATTTTTTTAAATCAAATAGTTGGATCAATGCAAGCGGATGTGGTAATTAAGGGCGATCAATCGCTATACTCCATAATTATATGTATTTTCTGTAATCAGTGAGGGAAAATTAATTCAGGTTAATAACGATTCGTCTGTAATAGGTGTGCGTTGGACTGATATATCCTACATGTATTTACGTCGAAGTGATTACGTTTTTATGTTGTTTTTGTGGAAATTTAAATAAAACAAGATTATTTTGGAGAATGGTGTTTATAATTTTTTCTTTTTTCCCTTTTCTTCTCCCTGGTTTAAGCTTTACAGTGCCTCTCTAATTAAACTATAATTTATTGTTTTAGTAGCTGATGGCGCTTAAATCTTACTTACTCTCCTCATCGCTTTGACTTGCAATATTTTTTTGGCTGTTCTCTAGCTAACCTAATCATATATCTACGGTTTATCAACACTTCAGAGCTACCCACGCCAACAAAGGTCTCTGCGGTTATTTGACCGTTAGACTGAGTTCTCAGTCGTGCTCACTCACTTCCTCATTTTTATAATACGTGGTAGGTTAGACACATTGCAACCAACAAATAACATTCAATCTCGTAAAATAGCCTGTGGGCGCCACCACAATCTGATGTTTTCTTGAAATGAATAGCCCTAGGCAACTTCTTAGGTTAATCCTATCTGATTGTGTAAGCTAGAATTATAGCCTACTCTATAATATCATACACAATACAATCTTAAACATTCAATTCGTACAACACCTTGTCACTTTAAAAAAGTACGCTAATTTCGTCCCAATAACTTTAATAAATTTATCTTAATTCAAAATAATAAACACATACACGTCAAATTAATTTAGAATGTTTTTAGGTTCAAACAATTTTAACAAAAACATTCACAAATTTGTAGAACATGTTGAATCACGTGCGTTACTGTAAAATTATTGATCACATCTTGTATATTCCTAAAATCACGGTAGTAAAACTTTATTTTTAAAATTTGACCTCGTATAAATATAAACTAATATTTATAATTATCACCAAAGTTCTGCAGTAAATAAACCGCCCAATTTGGAAAAATTACAACTAATCCTCTTAATTTTTTACCGCAAAGTCATTCATTCCTCTCTTAAAATTGAAACAAATGTAACGATCGGTGCGCCCTTAACGTTTAAACGTTTTCAAGTATAAATCGCTTTGATTCAAATATGAATGGGGGTCTTTCTGTATTCAGCACTGTTAAATAGACAGGCTGACGGCGTTTCACATAGTGTTAAATCGGAATTGGTGGTATCCTCATGATATCTCACTAAGTGAGTGGGTAGAAAGCGGTTAATTACGTTTAGCGGATTGAAAGGGAATACCCACTGTTACTTACTGGGTTCGTAATTTACGAAACTAGGTCACCGAAATATGGACTACTTGTAGGCGTCTGGTTGCTTTCAAGCTGTCAGCTTCCTACACTTCGAATTTTCATTATATTGCTTGGTGTAGGCGTGTGTGTCATTGAGTCAGAGTACGTTATATGGAGTAAGTGAAAGACTGCATCGGGTGTTTTGTCCGACGTTCATTGGCCTAAATGTGGCGTTGTCTAGTTAACTTACATGGAGGTGATCAGCAGCGGTAAACCCTGGTGTATAAGATAACAGCAGATCGGTCTTGATTTCGAAAGAGATCCAGGTGAATGAGCCGATTTGACCCAACGGAATGAGTAGAAGATTGATAGCGTCTGTAGCTTTTTTTTGTTTTTTTTTTAGTATGCTCATGCTCATGGTTAGTTACTTGCTTATTTTAGCTTATCTAGATGTTGTGCGGAGACTGGTCAGGAGTCATTCTCCTCTTCAGCTCTAGACATTCTTTTCTTGTTGGTGTTGCCCTGTTATGTGTAATTGTATAGCTTTAAATCATGATATGTGGTTATTTTGGTATTAAAAAAAGGAAAAAAAAAATATTTAGATTTATTTGAATATTTGTGCTAATTGGTTGAAGTGTGAGTGTTGTTTAGTTGGGTGTTGCGTGGTGTGTGCGGTTAATTCGATTCTTTTGCCAGCATCATGCTAAGTTGTCACCAACAACGGGGGGATATGGAGTATTGCCTAGGGATTCCCCTATCTCCTCGGGTAGGTTGTCAAGGAGTTGTGTTAGAACCTCCGTGGTTGTTTAAATTTTATTTCCGTGGGAAATGAGGAAATCCGTAGTGGTATGAAGCAGTAAGGATCTCTCTAGTTGGGATTGTGTCGCCGAAAATCCCTTTGTGTGCAAAGTTTCTTTGCAATGTCTGTATTCTGTGTGATGGGTGGTATGTTTGCGTGTTGTGTTGTGAGGACGTTAGGGTACCACCAAGGTAACCTGTGTATGCGTCTGAGTATTCGGAGTTCACAGAAAGCGATAGAAGAGAGGTGATATGGGTTTATATTCGTGTATATGGGCGCAGGGAAATTCATAAGAGGGCGTATGTAGTATGGTGTGTTGTGGTGTTGTGTGATGGCAACCTCTGGGTCTACCCCGGAGGGCGCCCAGTAGGTTTTCTCGGTTTCTTATCCTGTTTAGTGGATCGAGGAAACAATTGAGCGTTTTATTGAAGAGGACTCCTAAGTATTCCATTCTGCTGTTGCGAATCACCGCCAAAAATCGGTGCCATCCTCAAAGTGCGCAACGGCTACTCCGGGTTGTGTGAATTCGGGGATGTCGGACGCGAAGATAGTGAAAAGGATCGTGTTTAAGGCAGAAACTTGCCGTACGCCTGCTTTAGGTTGAAAAGGATCGGAGAAGGTGTTCCCTACTTTGACCCCTACTCACCGATTAGTCAGTTACGACAGTATTTGGAGAAGGAGTTGGGTATGCTAAGGTTAACGTACACATACACATACACATACACATACACATACACATTCACATACACATGCACATACACATACACATACACATACATACACATACATACATACATCACATAACATAACATAATACATACACATACATACACATAACATACACATACACATAACATACATACACATACACATACACATAACATACACATACAATACACATACACATACACATACACATACAAACATACACATACACATACACATACATACATACACATAACATACATAACATAACACATAACATACATACACATACAATACACATACACATACACATAACATACACATACACATACACATACATATCACATACATCACATACACATACACATACACATAACATACACATACACATACACATACACATAACATAACATACACATAACATACACATAACATACACATAACACATACACATACACATACACATACACATACACATACACATAACATAACATACACATACATACACATACACATACAACATACACATACACATACACATAATACACATACACATACATACACATAACATAACATACACATACACATACACATACACATACACATACACATACACATACACATACATACACACATAACATAACACATACACATACATACACATACACATACACATACACATAACACATACATACACATACACATACACATACACATACACATACACATACACATACACATACACATACACATACATACATACACATACACATAACATACACATACATACATACACATACACATACACATACATACATACACATACACATACACATACACATACACATACACATACACATACACATACATACACATACACATACACATACATACACATACACAACTACATACAACATACACATACACATACATACACTACACATACACATACAACATACATACACATACACACATACACATACACATACACATACACATACACATACTACACTACACTACATACATACATACACTACACATACTACATACACACATACACATACACATACACATACACATACATACATACATCACATACACATACATACATACACATACATACTACATACACATACACATACACATACACTACATACACATACACATACACATACTACATACACATACATACATACACTACTACATACACATACATCATACACATAACACACATACACATACACATACACATACATAACTACATACACATACACATACACATACACATACACATACACATAACTACTACACATACTACATACACATACACATACATACATACACATAACATACACATACACATACACATACACACATACACATACACATACACATACACATACACATACACATACATCATACACATACACATACATACATACATACACATACACATACATACACATACACATACACATACACATACACATACAAACATACATACACATAACATACACATACATACACATACAATACACATACAATACATACAACAACACATACACATACACATACACATACATACACATACACATACACATACAATCATACACATACACATACACACATAACATACATACATAACATACCATACACATACACATACACATACACATACACATACACATACACATACACATACACATACACATACAACATACACATACAACATACACATACACATACACACATACATACACACACATAACTACACTACACATACACTACACTACTACACTACACTCATACTCTACACTACATACACTACACTACCTACACTACACTACACTACATAACAATACACATACATACACTACACTACTACACTACACTACTACGTACCTACACTACACTACTACACGTCACTCACGTCCTACACTACATACACTACACATACAAATACAATAATAAATACATAACATACACATACAATACACTACACATACACACATACATACACATACATACACATACACATACATACACATATACACATACACATACACATAAATACACATACATACACATACAATACAACACATACACATAACATACACATACAATAACATACATACATACATACACATACATACACATACACATACACTACATACAATACAATACACATCATACATAACATAACATACAATACAATACATAACATACACATACACATACACAAATAACATAAATAACATAAATACAATACATAATACATACACATACACATACATACAAACATACATACAATACATAACATACACAAACACATACACATACAATAATACAATAATACACATACACATATACATAACATACAAAACAATACAATAACATACAATACACATACACATACACAACATACATACACAACATACAAACATACACTAACTACACTACACTTACTACATACATATACACTACACTACACTCTACTACACTCTATACCCACGTCATCACTACATATCAATACACTACGATACACGTATACTACACGTCTACTACTACTACTACACTCACTCACTCACATACACAACTACATACACATACATAACATACAATACATACACATACACATACATACACATACACATACAATACATACACATACACATACACATACACATACACATACACATACACATACACATACACATACACATACACATACACATACACATACACATATACATACACATATACGTACACGTACACGTACACGTACACGTACACGTACACGTACACGTACACGTACACGTACACTTACCCGTACACGTACACGTACACGTACACGTACATATACAAATACACATACACGTACACGTACACGTACACGTACACGTACACGTACACGTACACGTACACGTACACGTACACGTACACGTACACGTACACGTACACGTACACGTGCACGTACACGTACACGTACACGTACACGTACACGTACACATACGCATATAAATACACATACATATACATATACGCATACACATACACATACACCTACACATACACATACACATACACATACACACACACATAGACACACACATACACACACACACACACACACTCACACAAGCACACGTACCGTCACACGCACACGAACACGCACACGCGCTCCCATATGCACACGCATACATACACACACATATACACAAAGTATTGCTGCTTTCTGAAGAGTGGATTGCGAGAAACTTTGGAACATATGCGAAAGTAAGTGGTTCTGACTGGTATAAGGAGGACATCGCATCCGGTGCCAGCTTTGTGGCTTTTCCCCCTGAAAGGATCATGGTCTTGACATTGACACATTATTCGCATGTATTCTAATTGTCCATATATCTGTTTCTCTATTACACCTCTACATTCCCTATCTGATTTAGTATCTTTCTAGCCACACTACTGCTATTAACACCAACATTTTGAATTGTCATTTTTCGCATTATATGTAATATGCAAAGTGTTTCTCGTTGGTGCCAAGTGAATCTTGCCCCCAGCGAGCACTAATAGAAGAATTTTTAACTCGTTTCTAAGATTTTTTATTCATAAAGTGAGTATCCTTGGTTAACTACTAACTTTGTGGGTATAAATGAAGAATACTACAATGTACGAGTAACGCCTGATAATAGATTAACATCTTTAATGTCCAGTTTTGAGAATATAGAAATTTAGCGACACATGCTCCAATAGTCACAACTTTGGCATTTATCCAACACATTTGTGGAAATCGCATTACATCCTGCTATTGCGGTTGCGTTCACATCGGAATATGTCTTAACCATGAAGGCAATATTAATTAAATAATCAGGATGTAATGCTCCAGTTGATCTAAATAAAACATCTTCAGCATGGGTCATTTATGTATTCATTTGATGAAACCCATTTATTGGCAATAAATCGGTCTACACCAGTCACGCAAATATATTTAGTTATATAAGGTGCAATTAGCCTATTTCGTGTTGCCATGTTAGAATTCATCTAAAATTAAATAAAAATATTTTCTAACTTAAGTAATCTGAAACATACCTGATGACTAAGACCCACAATGGGTGCCAAAATTAAAACCACAGTTTGTTTCATAGCATCAATCGTCAATGTAACTTACTGAAACTTTCAATTCTCAGTACCTACTAGTTTTAAACAAAACGGCAATTAAACGTCAAGTATGAATCCGAATGTTAGGTTTACAGATAGTAAATCATTATTTTTTTTGCTTCAACGGGACAGTTTAATGTCTATTAATCTTAATAAATACTTTACGTTTCGTCTTTGGACAGTTATTGCAAATAAGATTAATTATGTAAAGATTATGCTATGTGATAGTTCATGAATACTGATAAAATGGCGTGTTAATCATTGTTGTGTAACTTGCTGTATTATTAAGTAACTTTTTGCGATCTATTAGAATTAATGAATTCTCGTATTTCCTTAAATTTTCTATTTCTCTAAAAATAATAACATTTCTCTAAGTTTATCTCTGTCGTTTCTTGAATATATTACGCTTCACAATTAAAAAAACATTTTCTGTAGTGGTTAGGTAAACCTTTTGATGGTCACTTATATGTTATATTTCAACTTCATGTGTTGGGTGTCACTGGTATATATCCGTTTGACATTCGCATATTTGACTTTTAATTTCACTTACTTCCGGTCAGTGCTTGGCGAAGGAAAAGTCATTTTGTGTTTCCTAAAAGAAAAATGTAAAATTCTGGAATTTATTTACCCCATCGATGATTATCGGTTTATAACATTTTTCTAAATTTTGTGCCAAATCACTATAATTAGTGGGTGCAATCGATTTATATCGGATATGTAGGAAATACGAAAAACAGGTGAGCTTTTGTCACGCTTGGGTTTTTTGTTCTTCTACCACGTTTTACTTTCAGGCAATTGATCGGTTTCGATTCAAGAATTAAATCCATTAAGGAAATCAATAAACCAATTAGCTAAAGGGGTTAAACTTAACCTCACAAATTTCTCTAACCACGAAGTTGTGTTTATACTTTCGATTTGCTGGTAAGAATGTAACAACCTACTTAAACGGTTGCTAGCTTTATTTTTATTTTACTCGAAATTAACTGAATCCATTTCTCTACGTTACTAAATAATACTTTTCTGATTCTTTACCTCATTGAAAGCAAGATTGCTATTCATGCTTTCATTTAGCTGTATATATTTAATTTTAGAGGTACTTTTCGTATGCTATACAATATACCTTTGGTACGCCACGTAATATACTTCTCGTACACAATCTAAATAAACTGGTATGCTGTGTAAATATATGTACATTTGTATATAATTCGTATACTGTTTCGCTGATGAAGTGTGTTACTTATTACCTAATTAGCAAGAAATTTGACTTCCACACCTGTGAAAATTTGAAATTGTAACTTTCCGACAGGCTGGGATATAAAGATAAGTTATAAATTACTCGTATTCAGTGTCTTTCGGATACCTTAATGCTTTGGTTAATCTGTGACCAATCCTAAAAGTTGTATAGATTTATGCACATGTTTGTGATAAAACTTTAAGTGTTATTGCACAAATTTTTGGGCTTTTACAGTAAATTGCTTTGGGTAAAATGTTTGAGTATAAAAATAGCATGTCTATTGGTAATGTATGTAATTAAACACTATTTTGTAGTAAACTGTGTAACTGGATGCATTCAGCTCAACAGATTCGAGTTAAAGGTTTTATGAACCACCTGATCAATTCTATTATTGTTGTTTACTGCAAGTTATTCATAGCAATTGTATTATTACAATACTCTATTATTTATATATGCCTTTACAACTTGGGGAATGCTTAAATTACCTGTTTACTGTATTTTACTAAAAACTATAAATCTTATGTTTTAGCATAGCTTTGCAATTTTATATAATATTACTTTGCCATTTTTGGATGTAAATTTCACTTAATTTGATTTTCTACATTCTAGTATTAGATTCTTTGGGTGGCTTGCTATATTGTGTATTTAAGAGCACAAATATTTTATGTATTCTCTGTGGTTAACAATTTGTGTAACACGAGTGAATTACTTACTTATTTTGAATTATCTCCCTTTTACTTTTTTGGGAATGTAAATAAATTATATATATATATATATATATATATATATATATATATATATATATATATATATATATATATATATATATATATATATAGTATGTACAAACCAATGCAAACTATATACTGCCATTGTTAGAAATTAATATACCGCTTTTGTTTTGGGGACTTTCTACTTTACAATTATTTTTTTCCTAGTGCTCAGATCCTTGAACATTTTCGTTACTTGGCTAGAAAAGTGGCAAATTAACTAATTATCTAGGGCTGGCCGTTTTATCCTTCTAGCTGGCGCCCTTCTCTTCTCTTTCAGCTGTATTCAACTGTATCACTGTGGGACCCATCCATCTCTACCGTGACCGAGCTACCGGCAAGTCCTATATAAAGGTATCTCCTCTGTTGGGGTAAGTTTTAGCACAAAGTTGAAGTTTGCACGTAACAAATTACATTTATAGAGAAAACGTAATTTTTGCGTTTGTGCCTTGTATACTACACACCAAATAGGTCCTACCACATAGCAGAATATATTTGTACCAAAATGAACCATTTGAGAAGCAACAACGTCAACTAAAACGAACCCTAACAAGCATTATTCTGACATCAGTATATGAAATCCTTCACTTAATAATATTTTTTCCTAGCTTCTATTTCCGTACTTCTTATATATATCAAAAGCTTACTAACTGGTTCTTCTAAATTATGTTTCGATACTTTATAGCTTTAGTTAGACTAGCTAGCAGTGATCAATAATGCTTTACAAAAACTATGCATTTAAATAATAGGTTGTATAATAAATTCCCGCGATTTTGTGTTTTAGCTTATTTCCGCAATTTTGTGTTTTGTTAGGTTAAGTTTATGTATGCATTCTTACGTGTTTTTCATGGTTTTTGAAATGGAAGTTCAAGGAGGTAAAAAAATCGTTTTCGACGTCTGTTCTATTTGGCCTTTCATCGTGGTCAAAAAGCTACTGAAGCAGATCGCGACATTTGTGACGTATATGGAGCAAATGCTATAGCTCCGTGAACCGCGCATGATTGGTTTTCCAAGTTTAAAAATGGATATTTGAACCTTAATGATACACCCCGCTCCGGCTTAGACGGAGATCGTCTCAAGATGCGTTTGAAGTAAAATGGGCGTCAAAAAATATGAAAGGTGGCCAGAAAGACTGAATGTGCCTTAAATACCATTGTTAACCATCTACAGTTCATTACCTTTACTCACAAACTAGGGAATTGGGTCCAACATGACCTGACCGATGGCCACAAGGAACACCGTCGCGAAAAAGCAGCTCAAAATCTCGCCTGACATCGTGCAACGCGAGGTCACAAGCAATGATTTTTATACAGAATTGTTACCGGGGATGAGAAGTGGTGTTTTTGCGTAAATAGGAAGTAATGAGAAGAGTGGACGGCACCAAGAGACACACCTAGGTCGAGACTTAAGCAGGATCTCCATCCTGAAAAGACAATGATCTGCGTCTGGTGGAATTGTGAAGGTATTCTCTACAAGGATATGCTGGAAAGGAACAAGACTGTCGTCAAGGCACGCTATAAATAATGATGTAGAATAGATTATTGATTAATTTTTTACTATAATTATTGTTTCCTTTAATGAACCTAAATAAAAAAAAAACTGTAATTTATTACACAACCCAATACTTGATATTTGCAGCCAGTTATGATACAAATATTCGATCAATGATTGAAATAAATCTCGTATTGGTAGGGTGACGGTTAAAAATACATACTCTCGTTTAAGGTGAATCCTTATTCGCAAATTATTGTTAGTTTTCTTGCAATATCACGAGCGTGCGGATAACTTTGGAATCTATACAGATTTCTGCTATATTATTCTTTTTTTTAGTTTAGTCTTAAAAACAATAAGTGATGGTGGGCGAGTAGTATTTTTATTCAATTTTATTGCAAAAGTAAAGATGTCTATAACTAGAGAATACTACAACACACATGTAACATCTATGTTAGATTATCATCTCTAATGACAAATTTTAAGAATACAGAAATGTTCCTATACATGATCCAATAATAAAAGCTTTGGTGCATTTGTCCACAATATCTATGGCAAGAGAATTGCAGTTTTCTATTGCGGTAACGTTTACTCCTGTATATGTCCTCAACATAAAATCAATATTAACTGAGTTATCAGGATTTAATGCTCCAATTGATTTGAATATGCAATATATAGTACACGTTAAACATGAGTCATGTATATATTGATTTGTTGAAACCCATTTATGGGCAATAAATTGGTCTACACCAGTAGCGCACAAACATTTACTTATATAAGGTGCGAAGACTCTATTTCGTATCGCGAAGTTAGAATTAAGCTAAAATTAAAGAAAAATTACCTAATCTAATTTATCAGAAACGTACCTGATCACTGGGACCCACAATAAAAGCTATGCTCGTCACTAAAACAAGAATTTGCTTCATTGCGATCGCCTTCGAAAAGTGTAAGTTTTAAACTGAAGCTTTGAAAGGATTGTAGGTAATAAATCTTTTTTTTTTGTTAATTCAACAGACCTTCTGGTAAAAATAACAAATTATCTCTTAGTAACTGATAACTTTTGCATTTGAACTTGTATTTGTGAGTCAAATCTATTTTCCTTTAGGCAGCCAGAGTTAGCAAATAGAATTAGTTATTTTAGTGTTATGTACACACGATAACGTTGGTACATACAGTAAAGCAAAAGTAATCTTATATACTTGTGTTTTCTGTAAGTTACATATTGCGACAAAAAATAAAAAATATCTGCTGTGGAACAACACAAGACCTTTCAACCTACAATGTGGAAATTGATTTTTAATAGATGTTTAATGGTTATCACCGTCGCTAGGGGGCGTTGAAAATAAAAAAATGATATTTTTACGATTTTTCTTTAAAATTTTAATTGCACTGATTTATTATATTTATTATTTATTATATCAAAATAAAAAAGTAAATTAAAATTGCCAAAAAAACATGAGACAAGATTTATTTTAATATTGTTGTTAGTTTTAACTAAATTAACCAATTAACTCCTGGAATCATTTTTTTTTCGATTTCGTAATGGTATTTGGAATATTATATGCCAGAATTAGTTAATTTAACTGAATTATATATGTTTTATCAAAGAAAATTTTATAGTTATGTGTTCCCATATAGAGCCACTAGGCGGTTTGCCAGATAAAGTATATAATATAAATTGACATATTACAAAAAAGAGAATTCAAATATTTATTAATAAAAAGAAAAGTTGTAGTTGTAGTTGTAGTATTTCAAGTTATTTTTTTGTATGAAAATCCTTGAAACAGTCAACACACAATCCTACGTCGCATTTAGAACACATTGTGCGACCCCTGATAATACAGATACTTCCAGCGCATCGTCTTCGCTTATTATTGGGAACTGGTATAACGAAGTGTCCAATGTTATCAAACTTCAGTTCATCTGTCATTCTGGGTGCTATTTCAGTTGATTTTGGAAGACTCTTAAATGTTGTGAGGTAAATCTAAAATTAAAAACTTGGTTGAAATAACATTAAAAAAAGAAAAAATTAAAAACAAACTTGTGCTAAATTTCGTCGAAACACTAGTTGAGGTACTGCATGACCTGATTTTTTACAAAGTTGCCAAGCATTATGTATACCATCATTGAGACAATACGTGAATATTGGCTAGTATCATTTTTTTCTTCTAATACAATTCGATCACTGAGATTTGAAACACATAATTAGAAATGGGGATTATTTTAGTTATAATGGAAACTTACTTAGATATTACCTCATTCATCAAATCAGTTCCTCCAATAGCTTTGTTACATTTGTAGAATAGCATACGGTCTTGAGATTGGTACTTTCTTTTTTTCTCCACGGGAAAATCGATCAACATTTTGAAGTGACTGAACCCCGAAAGACGTGCTTGCTACAATAACGACGCTGTTATCCATCCAGCGAATGTATCGTATACCAGTGGCTTTGTCAAGGGTGGAAGAATAAGTTCCTCTGTTTGCCTCTCCATATGAGGTTTGGTTGTTATTGGACATTCTTTAGGAACACGATTCTCGCAAATCGAACCCATAACCATTTTGTTTTAGCGATTGTCTGTAAATATATTGTACCGAAATGATTTTGTAAATTCCGGTCCATCAAATGATCATAGAGTGTTCTATTTGTTATTCCGCCGCGCAAATTACTACTTAACTCATCTGTAATTCCGCCAATTCTCCTGGAGTCCGTAAAACGTATTTCGGCTTTAAGCTTAGATTGTCAATCGACCACCATCTTCGTCAGCAGAGTCTTCATCAGTAAGTACGTGACTTTCTGGAGGTTCTATAAACATTTCTGCAACTTCTGTATCTATCTTTGATTCATAAGCAATGTCCAAGGCTTCTTGTAACGTAATTCTGCTACAGAAAATATTGTCTAAAATTTACATGAAGTGCACAGTGGTTCCGTATGGGACCAGTAACCTTTAAGGCCAAATTAAAAAAAAAATGCTAACTGTACATAAAAACTAAGACTATCTCTGGTTAATATTATTTTCACTTTGTCTTGTAACATAAACACATTTACATAATCTCTAAAAAAAAAGTTATTCATATACTTACACGAAATGAATGTCCGACATTTTTAAAAAGTAAAAACACGTTACTAAAGCAGAAGTCGTTAGAGTCGCACACAATAGACAAATATAGTAGAATAATCACATCAGAGGACGTATCCGGAATGAATATCACGTGAATATGCAATCAACAAACGCATACTAGTACCCCCACCACGCCTTGAAAAACATGGCGTATGGTGAACCCATATGAGAACACCAGGCGCTAACGGGTTAAGGTTTAATTTTAACGTGACTTATAAACCAAAAAATATTAGGTATTTGGTGGCTCGATAAGTGTTCAAACTGCCTTGCGTCACATTCCAAAGAGTCTTCCAATTTTGTTCGGGTGTATATAACTGCTGCTTCGATTTCCGCTTATTGATCTCTTACCTTGTCATGGGTCCATGATTATATCAAAGATTTGCCGATAATTCTCGCAATCATAAATTATTTGTTAGCGCCGTAAATCTTAAATGTAGTGTAAACTCCCGTAATTGGATGTAATAACGCGTCAATGTTTGGAGAAGATTTTCTATTGTAACGTTTTATTTTGTCTTTTACGTATTTAATAGGTTTAAGAATTTATCTTTGTTACTTTCTAAAACAAAAATGAAGCTTTTGCTGTTGATCAAAGTAAAATCCAAGTTTAAAAGGGATATGTGATTTACATTTTTGGTATCGACGATTAGGAAAACCCTTTTACTAAGTTCAGAGGAATGATTCGTTAGTGTCTTTGTAAGTAAGGATAGTTTTGTGTAAATAAATGTTTTCGTTATTTTAAATTGGGCGAGTTTCATTAAATCAAGTTGAGATTGCATCATATAAAATTAAAATAAAGAACGCATTCAAATTATTACATTGTATAGTCCAGCTTTTGCAAAAATTAAAGTTCGCCTTCATCGAGGCGTCCGTTTCTGGGTTTCAAACAAAGAATTTGAGTTTAAATACATGGCATTAAAGGCTAACGTTTCTAACAAAATTTCAATTTAGGATGCAATTTCTCCCGACGATTTTCCTGTTCAAATTCGCGGATGTGCTTACTTAGAAAATTTGAGCACCTTTTCTTTAATTGGCTAATTTATTTGAGGGGGTTTAAGAAACCAATGTGGCGACAAGTGAAATTATTCACGAGAGCAATGGTAGTTTAGGCGTAAAGGCGTCCAGTTTTTTGTGTGTTTTTTTTATGATTGTAGCTAAATTTTGCCTATCGTGCTAAAGCACTCGGGAACACTTAGAAGGATGGATAGAGGAATATTGAATTGCCAATAGATGCCTATGAACAGCTACCTTAAATTTTCTCATATCATAAGTGAGAGGGAAACGGTGACGTAGAGAGTACCGCGGAACAACGTTGACCAAGGCCCGCGTCGAAGGAACTATCGTAGGACGGTTTTCATTCCCTCACAATCCAAATAAGGGATCATGTAATTGTTCATCCTTCACGAGATTTGTTTATCGTTGGTCCACAGGGACTTTTCGAGATCCAGAAAGGCGTTTAGTGTTTGAAGTTACCAAATGCTTTCGTCGTTCTCTGGAAAAGTCTTCGCTTTTTTTTGCGGAAAAATCCAACGTTCGTGCCAAAGTTTCAAACGTAAAGTTTACAGTGCGCCGTTAATTAAATAACTTGCTATAAATGAACCAGTTCTTTATTAAGTTACAAATAATGTGTTAATCAGACCTTTGTATTACGCCACTCCTTTTCCTGGCAACGGAAATGGAGGTTTACTGTTAAGTGTATTACTACTAATGAATAATTTTCACTTTTCCCTTTTAGCTGAGTCGGAATTTTGTACTTGCAAAATAAGGATCGGGGTTCATTATTTAGGCTCTCAACACTTTGAATAAATAGATAAAAAGAAGTTTATATACATTTATTCCCTATTACCTTTTTACAAAACTAATTCCGTTACTGTAAACTACTTCTAAGATATACATACAAAGTATTTATTTTCCTGTGGTTCTCCCCTTCCTGGCTGGTACTGGGACGGAGGGTTAGGTGGTCCTATCGAGTTTCTGCAATGTAAAATTAACAGAAGGGTTGGGTTTTGACTATTAATTTACGTCCTTTGACTCATATCAATTTATATTGTTTTAACTGCCGAAATAAAATAAATAATTTTACCTAAATGCGTCCCTGTATAAACTACAGAAGTTGCTAGCAAGATAACCCGGTTATAAATACGTGTGCCATAAAACACCGAGTTCAATGCTCTGCCTTTAAAGAAATAATCGATATTTTAAAGCGGTCGTTTTCAAATGTATAAAAGTACTCTGATTTTATACCTGCTTTTCTTATGAAAATAAACTCATTCACGTTTACATTCAATTTTGCCCTTCTTAAATAAATGAAAGCTTTTCGTTTTGGAGGTAGCTTCTATACGGTAGCTGCGGATTATTTGTTTCGGTTCCTATATTAATTACTTTAGTACACAGGTTTTTATTTAAATAAAATAAAAAAACTTTTGTTATGTGGGCCGATTTTAAAATATAAAACCTTCGTTTTCTATTAAAGTGAATTTTTCGCGTCTAACAATAATGATTTGAATTATTTAACACGAAATATATTATCTGATAGTTTCTAGTTTACAGGTAACAATCTTATTAATTGCAAACGGTGTAACTTACGTTGTTCGGTGGTGGCGGCGGTGGTTTTATTACAGACGATAATTTAATACTGACGAACACGTCAACCTGGGCAACCACCCGTTAAACTAAACAAGAGGATCTCCGTCGGTCAATGGCATGTCGGGCAACTACCCTTCAAACCCCACAGTGTAGGTGTCTAGTAATGAAAGAGTATGTCGGGCTTACAACCCTGCATATCCCTATCACCAAGTGTGTAGTGTTGTATTTATCTCGACTTACGTGCGTTTAACGTTAGATCTCTGCAACTCTAACTCTTTGACTTCGGTGATGACATCAAGTCGCGATTTCTACTCTGACGGCGGTTACAGGTTGACGGTTTTAAACGGTAGTAGTCGGCGCGAAAGCGACGATAGAGCACACGATTTCTATTCGAATTCTTCTGGTAGCGCGAGATTGATAAAAGATTAATAAAAGGTTTATTAAAAAGAGAGTCCCTAAAAGCAGCGCTTGCCGCGTTTTTATAAAGAAGTCGCGAGGGTGGTTACGAAACTTTGGTGGTGAGATTCCGTAAGCCAGTATTGGCGGAAGATGCTCTGACGTATACAAACTTTTAAACGTTTTTGGGATTTACGTCTGGAGGGAGGATGCATGATTAATTATTGTGCAGTTTTATGCAACGTTATAAAATATGTTTAACTTTTACTAGAACCTCTACGAATTTTTATAATTGCTTGCACCTGTGCATTTAGCGAGTCACTTTATCTTAATAAATTCCGTGAATATTATATCAGTACTGGTATTTTACTTATCAAATAATTAATCATGACAGGAAAATTTTGAATAAAGGACGGCGTCTTGCTAATAAACTTTAGGAAACTAATTAGTAATAATAAAAAATTTGGACATCTGACGACGACCTTTTACAACTTGTACATAATTAGCTAAAAGTATTAAGTATCAAGCAGAACTAGGTCGCATTAGAGTAAAGTTAATTATCAGCGTGTTAACTAACTGTCAGTGTACATACCAACAATTGAAATTTAATAATAACGCGAGTCAAAAGGGAGGCCGCCATTACCTGAATTGTACGGGGAGCTGCTAGCGTCGTGTTAACATCAACCACAGAGCCGAGGTCCTCCTGCAGGGCTGTTCCAGATGATTGTGTAACAAAAGGGCATGCTTTACGTATGGTAACATTTCTGTGATTTGTTTATTATCGACACGCATTTTTAATGTTTATCGTTTTTTTTTAATTTGCTCTTCGAATTAACATTACATTGTGTTTAGTTTTAATAAAACAACTACTACCGAAAGCTTTTCGAATGATTATTTAATTTTAGCGTAACATTTAGAGGCGGATAAATCACTGTATTATTTTCTTTTTTGATTTGAGCATAATCAATTGCGATTTGTGGAATTTCATTGCGAGTGGTTGTGTACAGAATTAAATTATTGATTACTGTTTTTTTTTCGAGATTAATAAGTAATTTTTTGCGGCACGCAATTATTTTAGTTAAGCGTGCAAATATTTTTGAAGCTTTTCGGGTTGACGAGATCTGCTGGTTCCAGTGCCGCCTGCAAAGATTACGTTCAGGTAAGCGAGTTATTTGAGTATTTTGAGCAAGCTGTGAACTGCAGTAATTAGGTATTTCAACCCCTATCGGGAAATTTTAAATACACTGACGCCCTTTTCCGGTTTTATGTCATTTCAACCCCTATTTGAACTTATATAGACATACAATTTCGATTAAAAATTAGTTTCGTCATTTTTCGTTGAACGGGCGTGTGTTGTTGCACATCAGATATTTTTTATTCTACCAAAAGCTTTAAACAGAGAAAAAAAAGGAACGGAAAAAGTTCTTATTCCTTGGGAGAGGGAGAGCCTGACGGATAGTAAGTAATAGGAATTATAAGTAAGTGAACAATTCCCTCAACAAACGTAAATTTATTTCCTTTCTGGAATTACCAACAAAGGAGGCAATCAGCCAAATATTATTGTATAGATATATAAACATGAATAATAAACGAAATAAATTATATACAGTATGTACGTTATTCCCACAATTCACACAAAAAAAAGTAATAAAATATAAATTAAAATAAGTTTACGAGGGTAAGTCGTGAGCTTGTCTTTACGCCTACAGTAATTTATAGTTTAGAATACCAAAACAAACAGTACCTCTTCCACCAGACGCAAGACCTTACGTAGGTTAACCTGAAAAGGCCAATTTAATAAACTTATTAAAGCAGTTACTTATAAAAAAGAAATAATTAAATAATTCAGCTTGCCTTTCGTTGAACAAAACTGAATACAAAATCCTATTTGATTAAGTTACATAAATACAATTGGAAAAGCTTGTTAAGTCCCAATTTTATTTCAAGAAACAAAGAAAATAGTAATTAAGCAATTTAAAATTAGAATCAGAAATTGGTCCAAACAATCTTATCCATATTCGAGTAAAGAAAATAATATTATATATTTGAGCTACCAAGTAATTTAAATAGCACGAAATCTCGCGCCAACAATTAACAGATTCAGTATTACATCTGGTATACATAAAAAGTTACAACACTGCTACTGCGCACGACCACATAACTCGTAGTACACATGTAATTGTTCCAAATTGTAGGTTATACATGAGCTCACTAAGGGCGTGACACATAACACTAATATTAACAAAAGTATTCAAAATGTTGATTAAGTGTGCGTTAAAATCTTAAAGAATGATTTAATTAACATATAGCAGATCTAATAAGAAAAATTTTGTTGAAAATTAGCAGAAATCAGGTATCAAAATATGACCGAACTTATACTACAGGTAACTATGTTTAACAACTACTTGTTAATATAATTAATATAAATATATTTAATTTCCCTGCAGGCAATAGTAACCTGCTGAAGGCAATTTAGATACGAGTCTTATTCAGAGGTAAAATGTTTGCCAACTACTTGTTTACCGAACTAAGGTAGATTTACTTCTTTTCGTTGCAGAGAGCAATTTATTTATACATGCGAAAAAACAAGGAATGCTTATGCGTTTTTCAAAACAGCCAAGCAACGGGCAAGCAATCCCCAGTGTGTGAGCTACAGATCGGAGTTTATCAGCAACACAATCCAAACAATAATCCAACGAGATACAGAACGGATACTCTTGTCACATCAATCCAGACAACCAAACGTAAACATGAACTTGGATGTAATCGTAACGGTAAAGTTACCTGGGCACTTCAATAGATGGAATCTTGAATATATAGAAACGTAGGCTTATAGAAACCCAAGTTAGTTGCTAAAACGAAAGTAAAGAATAAAAACGATGTTTATTCAATGATAAGGTGTTACCTCTAAGATCGAACACGAGCGGGACTTTAAATCATTTACAAAATTTGTTACACTTATTTCTTTGACGAAGTAATGTGAGACTCTTTTGTGTGTGAAACCTGAAAGTGAAATTCTAATTATAGCGAGGTTAACAAGATCTAATACGGCGTACCAAAATGTGTGTGTAGTGAAATATTTCTATTACATCCGCCTTAAATGGCGATTATATCACTTTTACACACCAAAGCGCTATTATATAGTGAAAATCTTCTATAAAAATGATGCTTAGAATCTAGTAAATAGAAACAAGAAAATACCCTAGAGACTTTCCACCCTTCTACAGCAATGGCGACAGGTACCTATAAAATGTAATAATGTTGAAAATAACCAAAACCTACGTTCATCTCAGAGATAAAGGTATTAATTGAAGTTAAATTCTCTAAAAACGAAAAAACTTTTAAAATACAGATGTAGATACGAGAGAAAAATAATTTTCATATAACGTAATCGCGTACACGTCCTAATAGAAAATTTTATGTGAAGTAGAACTTAACTACAGTACAGGAATGATTTTTTATATGATTTAATCCATCATACTCATTAGTAAATGTCCTAAATACAGAAATTTTAACTCATTATGGAAAGAAAATAGATACTAGTAAGCTTAAAGCACGTTACTAAATGTTTAAGTCACAGATACTCATTTATGGTAGCTTTTAGAAACAGTAATCAGATAAAATTATGCAATCGATCCTATATCGATTTGTTGCTAACGTGCAAATAATTAAAATAATTTTAACGAAATGTACAATTTAACGTTTTCTTACATTAATAATGAAATTTTCTCAGTTTTAATGTTTACGATAATTTTTATACAATATTTGCTTATATATCCATCGTCCATATTTACCTTTTCGGACGTGAAAAGATGTACCGTTTTTAACTCTGCAATAAAGAATTGGGGTTCATATTTGAAAATTAATGTTGATGACGTCATATTTTTTTATTGACACACCCTGTATATTTAATTTTTACGTAAAAAATTCTAAATAGAAAATAAAAATCGACGGGTCCGAGCGTTTTCTTCCTAAACTCCCATTCTAATTTTGATTTAATTTATCCACTACTTTACGAACTCACTGT